>APFE030024044.1:30160-52249 GCA_000404065.3 Pinus taeda | reverse complement strand
ATATTTAGAGGAAAAATATCGATTTATGGTAGCTCCATCTTTGCTTTTCTAAATACCGATGTACAATCCATCTCAAATTCAATTGTTAGATTTTTTTTTTTTAATTTTTATGTTTTCAATGGTTTAACATGTATTCCACGACAAGACAAATTTAATGCAAGATGTTTACTGCATATCAAATTTTTGGTTTCCGATTTTCATTGTAATAAGAGGAAATTTGATTGGATGCCTTTTCATTCATATTCCATAGGATGAGATGGACGGTGATTCAAAAGGTAGCAACGAATCTCAAATAATAAAAAATTTCCAATAATACAAAATATCACAAAATTCACAGCATGAGAAGTGGGGGCAAAGCTATATATGCAGAGAAGTGAGTTGTCTTTCAAGGCTATACAGGGTAGATAAGTGGAGGATTATAAGGCGAGTAGGTTTAGCCAGATAATATACAAGTTTAGCTTGCTATTTTGAAAAGGATGTCTCATAATTTTCAAGAATTCAAATTAAAATAGCCATTAAAGATTCATGGTAATTGTGATAAGATGTTGACGAGGGACAAAAGAACAATCAATCATTTACTCATTTCAGACCACCTTAACAAGCATCTTAAGGAATCAAGGATTACAATGCAACGTGTTTTTTTGACCAGTGTGTAAATAATCGGACCTTAATATTCATAAGAAAACCACAATGTATATTTATAGAATTGGTGAACAAGGGTGGTATTTAGATTTCTATTGTATGAATTTAGTTTATCAATTTAAGGAGTACGATAAAAGATGACCATATACATATTAATTTCAGGCATCATATTCTTCACAAGAGCTGTTGAGATTGTGCATTCTTTAAATCAAGATCCTCTTCTACCACAACGATGCTATCAAATTCAACAAAACTCGTCACCAACATAGATCCACGAATTTTCTACACGTAATAATTTATAGTTGTATAATGATAAACAAATTACAGAGCAAAAGATGGAAGGAAAGGATGATTTAAAATACAAAAGAATGACCATATGCAAAATTAGAGGCACTGTTATCTATCATATCGACAGCAGTGGAACTCAAGGACTCATTTGTATAGTGATAAATAAATTACAGAGAAAAATATGGAAGGAAAGGATGATTTAAAATACAAAAGAATGACCATATGAAAAATTGGAGGCACTGCTATCTGTCATATCGACAACAGTGGAACTCAAGGACTCATTTGAGATGCGTTAGGTGGAATGGAATACACAGAAATACACATAACAAAGCTAAACTTTTAGAAATGACAGTCGCATGTCTAAAAAGAAAAATACATAAAACCACAAAAAGTATTGATAGAATGTAAATTGAGTCTTCATATCGACCAATAGGCTTGATCACCAACTTCCATTCAATCCATCTCCACAACGTGCAAGCTTATCTCCTCACTTTTGGAATAAGGAGGAGTGATGTGTTGTACATTGGCATGGAGCAATGATATACATCATGAAAAAAGGTTGGGGGTGATGCACTGTGTAGTTAAGTAGAAACAAGGGTGAAAGGGAATGCACTCAAGCAAACAACTAAGATTCATTGGAAAATGGGGTTATGAAATTGGAAATATTGTGGTTTCTAAAATATCTTAATCTCACATAAAAAATAGATAATGTATCCAATTAGCCCAGAGTTTGTTGACCACAAATGGAGATGTGCATCACCTTTAGTTTATTGTCCAAGAAAATGAAAAGTTGTGCATACACTCCAAGGTTAGGGGTTACTATGTAGATACACAATGTGTTATAAATCATTATGAAATTCATTGATGAATTAGGTGACATTTATGATTGCAAATTGATTTAAAATATAGTAAGCAAAAACTATATCACAAAAATTACATCATAAATATAAAATTGAGTAGTCTAAACATATTATTTTTAATTTTTTAAGGTTTCTTTTTTATTAATTTTATACCAAATTCAATTAAAAAATCTAAAGAAAAATAATAAATATATATATATATATATATGATTGAAGATCCATTGGAGGGAAGAGGGATGGTGTTTCTATGCGGAGCTAGGGTTTCGAACACCGACGCTCAAGACCTGAATGCCATCAGTGAAGAGCTCCAGCGACACCATAGCCATCGTAAGTATGGAATCCGAGCGAGGGCGAGGGCAGTATCCGGCCTATCAGACCTAGCTAGATGTTATGCAGTGACCGCATATCCCGGATTCGGCGAATCTGCTAAGTCTGCTAGGAGCTTCCCAGATAAAATAGCTCTACATCCTCACGCCCATTACAGCAGGCGGCAGTTGGATCTTGCAATGCCTAGAAGCCTCGAGCCTATAATCCCACGAAGCAGAGCAAGTGGTCTAGGGTCACTCAAGCTACCCTCTGCAATGCATGCCAGACCAGAGGTAGAGGGAGTGCAACGTTAATCAGGAAGGGAATCTGGGATCCCAGTGCAACAGTCAATAGGCTCTTCCACAAACAGAAATCTGTTTCACTTGAGGCAGACCGACCACTATCCGGGACATGGCTGAACCCGCCCCTCCAGATCCATTTTTTTGCGTTGATACAAGGCCATGGACAAGAGATCTACATCGCTCATTTTTTTTGCATTGGTACAGGGCCATGGACAAAAGATCTATAACCCTCATAGTTCTGGAGCAGGAAACCCATACAACAAAAACCCAGAGGTAAGGGCAAGTATGCTTATTTTTTACCTTCTGCACAAACTTGAGTTTGGCAATGTTGTTTTTGTTTGGAATTTAAATGGATCTAGGACAAATTACCTCACCATGGAAGATGGTAATAACAACAGATCTAGTATAAAACTAATAGATCAGGCACACAAAGGTTTGAATAGCCCATGCGAAGTTCAGATATGGGCGCATACAAGGGCCAAGATTCCCCACCACCATGGAACATGGGGTCAAAGTGCTGAAGAAAGCTTGAAAGGCAGTTTGAACAGCAGAAAGTTAGTGGTATGGAACAGAGGGTAAACAGATAGGGACCATACTCAGACAGATCCTTACCATACAATGGCGGGCAGGAAAAACCAATCACAACTGGCAACAAGAGTTGGACTCCCAATAAGTACCCACAAATTCCAAGTTTTTGTCAAAACACCTGCCGAAAAAACACAATTACTCCAGGTAAAAGAGTCAGACTCTGTAAAGCAACTGTAGAATCTTATACTGCAACATTTTGGATATCCCACCAGATCACAAAATCTGATACATGGGGGCAGAGTACTATAGGACACAAAGTATCTCAGGGAATACAAAATTACACCCTTGTCAAAAATAATTCTCAATCTGAGAATAAGAGGGGGAGCGACAGACAACAGCAGGAATCCTTACAGGGGTGAGGGAAGTGGGGTCGGTACAACAAAAAACACAGGAACACATAAAGGGAAAAAAACAGGAAGTATATCTTTCAAAAACATTTTACAAGGGAAAAACACACCGAAGCAGCACCACATTAAACAGGTATGGATGCAAGGCCATACATTGTGGAACAGTTGAATCATACCTGAGAATATAGCATAGATAAACTAGAAACATATGAACATTGTATTATATATGAAAGACAAGCAATAATATGCAGATTTAACTGTTTTTGGCTCAAACCAGTTGATCTATTTCATTGGATCTTCATGAACTGGACTACACAATGTGAAATACATCTCTGTTCTAAGGGGTTCTTCATAGTAAACTTTTCTACAACAGAGGCTAGAGATTTTGTAATACAGCAAGGACCTTGGTTCTGGGGATCCACAGGACTCTTCATCACACCATGGTTCCCAGATTTTGATGCAAATACAATGGTTGTCTCCAAGATGCCAGTTTGGGTGCGATTACACAATCTTCCAATACACCTATGGAATCAACAAGTACTAGTAGGAATTGGTAATACTATTGAGCGTTACATCAAAATGGACACCCAAAGACTAGAGGAAAGAATGTACACATTTTCATGAATATGTGTGGAAGTCGACCTCAGTAAAGGCTTGCCAGACCAAATACAACTGAAGCATAGATAGAAGTGTTGGACTCAGGTTTTAGATTATGAAAACACAACATTCAGATGCAGAACCTGCCTACAAACAGGACACCTACAAAGGATGTGTCAAACAGCCAAAAAAGACACATGTAGGAAGAAGAAAATGGGGAAACAAGCCAAGGGATGGAAATTTCCTCCATCACTCTCGGATGACGAGGGGGAAGAAGAGGTGGAACATGTCACCCCCAATGAGACCAACCAGATGAACAAAGAACCAGAAGCAAAAGACGCAAATCCACAAGAACCTATAAATGCACAGTCAACAGGGATACCAGAAACAGTGGATATGAGCAGATCCAAACGTCAACACAATCAAGCACATCAGATTCTGATAATGACAATCCCCAACCTATGGCTGATACAACGCTAGCACTTATAACTCCAACAGAGTCTCGGGGGGGTGGAGAAAGGTTGAGAAGAAAAAAGGGCGAAAAGCCTGACTTTTCCCCCATCTATACATTATTACTTGTTTCTTTTTTCTTTTTTCATGAACTTTGATCAACAGCCACACTACTGGTGCAATGTATTATAGCATCTTCAAAATGTATTTTTTTTTTTAAAATTAATAAAATTACTATTTTTTCCTGGAAAAAAATATATATGATTGAAATTGTAAACCTTTATAATATTAAATAATTTTTTTTTTTATAATATTGAATAATATATATTAAAAATAATAATATGAATAATTACACAATGGAATTCGAAAAATACTAATTAAAAAATGTAAACATATAGAATATTTAAATTTATCCTTATAAAATATAAAATGCATAATGCCATAAATAAAAGTTAGCCATTAATTTTGAAGGGCTACGAGCCTTTTGAAATGATGAGCATAACCATTCTAAAGGGACAAAAAGTGTGAATATAACAATTCAAGACTATTCTTGGCATTTTCATTCTCGCTATGAGAATGTTCAACATGACAACTAACTCTTCTGGTTCATCTATCCTCCACGAAATCAGACTTTTTTCAGATTCTTACAACACAACTACCATAAAATATTGCACACCTACGATTCCAATGTACATTCAATGGGATCACTATTTTCCAATTACTCATCATCTTAAATCGCCTTATTCGAATCCATACACTTATTTTCCAACGATCTGATCCCACAGACAAAACCAGATTCACAATCTTCTTTGCTCTTCCAAATTAGTGCAGATTCTTCTGCTCTGCGACCTTGAAGAGAAAGTAAAAAGGAAATACTTGTCTGTTACCTATTCTATCGATTGAAACAAACATGGTATGCATAGCCAATGATCAATGTTAAATCTGAGTGTGATCATTTACCATACAAGAAGCAATCTAAGCATGATCATTCTAAACCGTCTTACCATTATGAATGCGTCATCATTCTAAACCATTTTTTTGTTATTCATTAACTTATTTCGGTTTTAGATCAACGATCAAAATTCTTTCAATCGTCTAACACACAAATCCACGGTGAACAATATGACACAGAGGCGGCTGGGGAATTCGTTTCAAAGAGAAATGCCTTACAACGTAATTATCTACAATACAACTTTTTTCTTTTGATATACATTGTAGATGCACATTAGTTCTCCCATAATGCAATTACTCAACCCACACTCAAGCACATCTCCTAATGACTTGTGGCATTTAATGGTCTAAGGCACACAAAGATCAACCATGTTTTAGGAAGATTGATTATGTGCATGTATATAAAATGACATATAATTGATCTATATTGTTGTAGCTCATTTTCATTTTGTCTCAAATATTAAAAATCATAGCAAAAAAGTAAGGAAAAATGTAAGAAATGCCAAAATGTCATTGGGATTGTTTTTTAATTAAAAAAAAGAGAAACTAATTTTGGTCCAAGGTGGCACAAGTCCACTATGTGAAGAGATTTTTAAATATTTTATATGGCGGTGGGCCATTTTCCTAGGGTGGATAAATTAAGGAGAGCACAATTCTCAAGATTGATGACATTAGTAGCATTGAGACCCATGCACACAGGGAACCCGAAACCACAACATAATCAGCCATTATGCTAAGGGGTGCCCCCGTAAACGATCTGGTGGAAAACTGTTGTCGGGAGATCGATGGTCAAGATCATCCCCAACATCATTGTAGGGTAATACCACTTACCACCATAGGTGCCCCCGTAAGTGGTAAGTGGTTTTCACTTTGATCTCCAATAAGTGAGCATGACATCCAGGCGAGCGCGACAACCAACATATCCATGTCATGTCTACATCACCCCCACCATCCTTCCACGTTATCCCCCGCATCATCTTTCCATGTCATTTGCCACATCGCATGTCCGTATTGTTTTGCCCACATTCAATTAATTCCTTTTCACCCGCATTTCGCCGATAAAACCTCATTTTCCCCCCAATTTACTCATAACAATGTAAACTTTGAAACAGGAATGATAAACTCAAAATGAGAACTCTAGCCAAAAAAGCTCAAAAAAACATAAAAAATAGTGTTAAAAACGAAATGTGTGTATATTAGAACGATGTTTTTTTTTTAGGGTTTTTTCAACATATTTAAAAAATGGTAGTAAAATCGATTTTTTTGTGCAAAAAACAATTATTTTTTAGGATAAAAACACACTAATGTTTTTGGTAGAATAACAGTTTTCTTTTCTAGGTATAATTTTAGCATTTTTTAGTAATGACGATAAAAAAAATAATGGGATCCGAAACACATCAAACTTCCATTAGTTTTCATCCATGTTGTTAAACATATAATAACATGACACTAAATATCGCTAAAATTCTAATTGTTTTCAACCATAACATTAAAGATACAAAAAAATAGAAAATTTTCAACCATAGAATTAAAAAACTCTAAGTTTTCAACACATTTAAACCATGATATTATGAACAAATCACATGACTAAATTAATCAAAATGTCAATAATTGTATATTGAATGAAACATAAATTATATCTCTAAGCTATTGTTGCATTGTAGACATTCTAAACAATAAAATTAATCATAATTAAAACATATAATCCAACAAACATAAGAATGACTCATAACTTCATTTATCACCATATGGAAATCAATTTTTTTTTTTAGTTCAAGATATGATGCAAACATTAGTTATATAAAATGTCTTAGAAAATTATTCAAAATCACTCATATTTTCTTGCACACCATCAAAATTCACATCTTTAGATGAATGACTGGATGCAGATGAAGATGTTCCATATTTTTCTCTTTCATTAACTAGTGCCCCATTTGAGTCCACATGCATGCCCACCATTTCAGATTTCGAAATTCTTCTAGATCTACAACTGGTTTCAGCATACTCCCATCTCAACATTGTTCCTTTTGGTAACGACCTCTTTAGAATATCTATCGTCTTGAAGCGAAGGGTTCCTTTCTTTGTTAAATTGAAGTCATAAATAAGTATGTCAACATCCTCCAATTTTAAGAGGTTTGTACAACGCCGACGATTTATATTTTTACCCTCTATTTTTCTCTTTCTGCCAATTTTTTATCAACTACCATCTCTGGCTCGTACACACCATTGAATGGGCGTGTATTTGTGGCATACCAATGTACTTCAACACATGCAACATCTTCATTTTTTGTAATAACCTTTATAACCTTAACAACCCATAATGGATAGCCATTGGGATCTCCATATGCGATCATGCAACACTCCTTAATATCATGTATTTAACCCCTACAAAGGTCTTCCATGGCTTCACATTGTGCACGAGATCTTCTGGAACCAATATACATTTCTCTTTCCTCTATTTGTGAAGAATGAATAATACCTTGAGATTGTTGATGTTCAACAATGTTTGTTTCTTCATGTTCATTTGACACATTTTGTGGCCAAATAAATGAAGTTTTTAAAGGTATATCTTCATTTGTTGTTCTTGAAATGATATCATTTTGATTATTGAAAAAGGATTACCACCAAACTGAATCAACAATATCAAAGTACTCATATGTATATCTAATACATTTTTTAATTTCTTCTAGGAAATCAGAATAATTTATATCTCTATTCTTCCTGCGTGCATTATGAACTTCAACAACTGATTGTAATAACAATATATTTGACGCAAATATTGGATGATCTGGAATGAAATTCGAAAATTCCAAACCTTATGACAACGCCCATTCTATAGTAGTTAAATACTTCTTGCCCCATATTAGTGTTTTCCCGTCAATTATATTGATATGAAATTCATGTTGGAAACTAATGTCATTAAGTTGTTCAATGCATTTCTCCTCACCATGCGATCCCATAATAAACCTTCACATGTCAAAAGTTTCTTTCAACACATCAAAAATAGGCTTTGGCATGTATGATTTCTTAATACATTCAATTAATGATGGCAAGCTCCCAACTTCCTTCCTCCTCAATGTGACCGAAAAATGACTAAATATCTGATCAAAATGGTAATGAGTGTGCCCAACAAGAAGGAAACCAACATTTACCTTCTGAAAAATTCTCAATTCAACAAGCATGTTTAGATGTCCAAAAACAATCTGATTTTTGTTTTCACGAAAAGTGTTGTCCAATTGTAGATAAAAAACTTCAGGAAGATTACCAGACCAATGAGAAAGCACATCATGAATTATGGTTATTGTCATATTTGTATCATTATGAATATTTGGAGTTGTGAAGTATACCCTTGGCAAGATTTTCCCATTGAAGACCATACAACTGACCAAGTGATACTGAATAAAATTTTCCTCCTATAAATTTTTGGATGTGCAAACAAAATGTGGTAGAAGTGTTTTCTTCTAGTCCATACCATCAATTATCAAACCCAAATATTTATTTGGATTATCATAACACTTATTTCTATTTTTGTACAAATTTTTCCTTTCACTTGTTTGTTGTTCGCGTTGCTCTTGAAGCGCTTTGACAATGGAATCTACACAACATAAAAGAAAGTCATTAATAACTACGTTTTCATAGTTGATGACTATAGAATTTTAAAAATTAATGTTATGGATGCTTATCTCTTTCTGCCCCTTCACATTTATCCCTTTTTTATTTAAGATAAGCACATGTATTGCAAATGCCCATCCTTATCTTATTAGGAATACAAACATTGTTGAATTCTTTCTTCCATATCTTCACAAAATATTGATATGGAATAAATCAACCATGTCCTTCAGCACCTTCTTCATATTCTTTGTATAAGTTGTAGATTTCTCGTCTTGAGAAATTATCTGGAATATGTATTGTCTCTCTATTTGGCATACACTCTCCATGCTTTGAAAATAAGTCTTTCATCCATGACATTGCAATATTTGATAATGGCCCAAACTGTTGTTTATGACGTACTTCTGAATAAAATGTGGGATCCTTTTCCAAATTTTCTTGGATTCTTGACAGATGAAAATTACCCATTGAATGAAACATTTTGAAAGCCTTTCTATAGATAAGTAAAGACCCAATATGAAAATCATAACCTGACAATGTAGATTGCATGCACCCCACTAAATATGAATTTGCATGTTTTTATTCATTGATGAATATCTTTTCCTTTTCTCCAAAGAAAACTTGAAATCCATATGCTTCAAGCAATATTTTTGACAATATTCACTTGAAATGAGAGCACTAATAGAACTTCTTCTCATTAGATACTCTACTCTGTCCCTTGTATACTAGAACATCTTGGATTGATATGAAAAGGTCTGCTCCTACTCCTTGATACAATATTTGCTGGCAACATCTCCATCATTGGATCATCATCTGTATATGAATTTTCATCATCATTATGAGGAATATTATCCTCACTATGGTCATATGTGCTTTTGAAATACTGACTTGGAGGATATTCTTCATCTTCCCCTTCTTCAGTGCTACCCTCATAGTCCTTAGAATTAGGACTAAATGGAAAATTTGACTCAATGTTTATTGAATATTCTTCATCAATTGCATTGTCAGTGTTGCTCTCACAGTCCATAGGATTAGGTCTATGTGGAAAATGCGACTCTTTACTTACTGGAAATTCTTCATCCTACCCTTCTTCATTGCTGCTCTCATAGTCCTTAGGATTAGGACTAAGTTCTTCATCCTGCCCTTCGTCACTAATGCTCTCATAGTCCTTAGGATTAGGACTAGGTGGAAAATGTGACTCTTGATTTATTGGAAATTCTTCATCCTAGCCTTCATCACTACTGCTCTCATAGTCCATAGGATTAGGACTAAGTGGACATCGTGACTCTCTATTCATTTGAAATTCTTCATCATGCTTTTGATCACTGCTGCTCTCATAGTCCATAGGATTAGGACTAAGTGGAAACCACAACTCTCTATTCATTTGAAATTCTTCATCATTCTCTTCATCATTGCTGCTCTCATAGTGCATAGGATTAGGACTAAGTGGACACTATGACTCTCTATTCATTTGAAATTATTCATCACTGTTTCTCTCATAGTCCATAGAATTAGGACTAAGTGAACAATATGACTCTCTATTCATTTTAAATTCTTCATCATGCTCTTCATCACTGCTGCTCTCATAGTCCATAGGATTAGGACTAAGTGGAAATCACGATTCTTTATTTATTTGAAAATCTTCATCATGCTCTTCATCACTGCTGCTCTCATAGTCCATAGGATTAGGACTAAGTGGAAACTGTGACTCTTTATTTATTTGAAATTCTTCATTCTGCCCTTCATCGGTGTTGCTCTCATAGTCCTTAGGATTAGGACTAAATGGAAGATTTGACTCTCTAATCATAGTGGAAGAATTTCCGTTATATTCATCAATATGAATAGAGTTGTTACGTGACAAAGATGTTGATGGTTCACAAAGCGAAACTTCACTATAAGAAGAATCCATGCCTTTAAAACAAAAGAGGTTGAATGATACAAATGAACTCTCTCCTAATGATAATATATAGCTTAAAGAATGAA
Source organism: Pinus taeda (assembly GCA_000404065.3). NCBI lineage: Eukaryota > Viridiplantae > Streptophyta > Pinopsida > Pinales > Pinaceae > Pinus > Pinus taeda. The sequence continues at coordinate 41,326 of APFE030024044.1, read as the reverse complement.
AATTTCCCTCCAAAGTTTCCCTCTAAAAAATTTTGTCGAAAATTTTCCCTCCAAAAATTTTGTTTCATGTATTTTCCTTCATAATTTTCTTCTACAATTTATTGAAAATTTTAACTAAATTTTCTTATGAAATTAATCTTTTAAACTAAATCTTTAAATTAAAATTGTAAACTAAATCTTTTACCTAAATTAATTTTTTACTTAAAATATATAACATTTACTAGACAATTGAATGCTTTTTAAATTTTTATTATATTTTCTATCACACACTTAAAATAAATAGTTATATCGCCATAACACAATTTATATGTTATGTTTTTATAAAATAAAATAAAATAATAACACATTCACCATGCAGTAAAACAATTCTATAATGTTCGCTTTATCATAATTTACTATATCGCCATAAAAAGATTTATATGTTAAAGTTTTTATAAAAACAAATTAATCCCGCATTCACCATGCATTAAAACAATTCCGTAATGTTCACTTTATCATAGTTCCCTATATTGCATAACAAAAGTTATATGTTAAAGTTTTTATAAAAACAAATAAATCCCACATTAACCGTGCTGTAAAACAATTCCATAATTTCTGCTATATCATAAATTTCATTATCACTATTCTTCACATCACATCAAGGCTTTTCGAGGTTCGTTAAAAGATTTGGAGCGATTTTGTGGAGAAACTACATTGTTATCAACAACATATTCAACGGAAGATTATCACATTTAAACGGTTAGTTTCCCTTTTGTTTTGTGCAAGTTTTAAAATTCAATAGATTTACTAGTAGTTATGTGTCAGTGGAGTTATTATTTTCGTGTAAAATACTAGAACAAAAACATATTCCACTAAAATAATACTTATTTTTTTATTAATGAAATTTAGATTTTTTTTACAAATTAAAAATTTAGATGAGCCATGCTTACTTGATAGCCCCATGGCAGGCAGAAGGCCACTACGTCCGCAGTGGGTGTGGTGGGCGTAGTCATGCTTGCTGGCAGCACCCACCCCCGCGAACCATCGGGCTTGTGGGGGTGGCAGCTTGATTCTCTCGGTCCCACCCCCCCGCGGCCCATCGAGACCATGGGGGTGGAGGCCCAATGGGTGTCATGGGTGGGGCAGGAGGAGGCTGCACTAGCCCTTCCCAACCCACTCCCGCGGCCCAATGGGCCCGTGGGGGTGGAGGCCCGATTCTGAAAATCGGGTCTCCACCCCCATGGGCATGTTGGGCTGTGGGGTGGGGTAGGAAGCGCTGCATTTTTTTATTTTAAAGGTTATGTTTTACAAAATTATTTATGATTTATGATTATTTGACGTTTTTAGATTTTGTTTCGTTTTGTTTGTTTATTTAAGCTATTGTTTTTTTGTAATTTACTGATTTATATATGTGTGTATATTTTTTGCAATAAAATGGCATCAAAGAAGATTGTTGTGAATCTTTCTGGACCAAAAACTGCTAAAATTAAAGGTGGATCCTCAAAATACACTGTTGAACAAACCAAACCTGAGCTAATAACTAGAAATCTATCAAGTGCCTCAAACAATAAGAAGACGATTTCATACTGGAAGAAATCAAAAGAAGTGAATCTTACAGAAAATGTATGGTATGTGAAAGATAGAGAAGATGAATAACAGTTGCAGATATATCTATATGTTGATATCCCTAATGATAGTGAACTTTATGAGATGCTGGGAAAAGTCATCGACATTTGTTTGATACCGGATTCTGAAGTTGTTTATGTACTTAAAAAACCGCCCGAATCACATGAAAAGATTACATATTAGTTATCATTGTCATTATATGACACGACAGAGGAATCTACAAAGATGTGTAAACAAATTATAAATGACATTGCACAAGATATGGTAAGTATTGTTATTTATATTTTTGTTTTGTGTTATTATAACTATATCATTATATTTTTATATCTTAGTTTTGATTGACATATGATATTTTGTTTGACATAGTTTTATTGAAAATTTTTCAATTATGTTGGTAGGCATTCATTTCATGGAGAAAGATATTATGAATGTTGTCATTGGTTTCTACTCAGGGTCAAAAGAAGATATGACAAAGAAGAAAAAAATAGTAATTCATGATGCTACAAAACTACATCCAAGGGATCAACAAAAAATGCCTATAGTGGATAAATCTAGCAAAGATAGACATGGTAGTTTTGAAGATGAGGAAGTTGAAACTGACACTGAATAATATGTTGCCATCACTAAGGATGACATTAGAACTGATGTTTGAAAGGATAAGAGCCATAAAAGATCAAAAATAAAAATGCCCAGGAATGTCTCTGTGATAGTTAATGATGAGAATGTTAGGAGGAATAAAATGAAAGTTGAACATTTTCAAGTAGTCAATGCTAATAGTGAAGATCCTAGTTAAAATTCAAAAGAAAGAAGGGAAATCATTACACCAGGAGTTGATTTAGAGGGTGACATTATTAAAACAAAACAAAATGCCATTCGACATAACTTGAAAAAGACAAACTTAATTGAGGGTGGTCATACATTTTAGCTTAATGTGAGACAAATCTATAAGCCAAGTGAAGGACAATTTAAATATCAAATTAGAAAGCCACACCACCTGTATATTCACAACTTGAAGGCATTGATGAGGTACAATCATGTGCTCATGTGGTTAATTATGTGCTTCTTGTTGATCCAATTCAAGTTCCCATCAAAGAAGCATTTGATAAGTCAAAATGTTTTGAATACAATTATTATGTGTTTGGGGGGAACCAATCTATAGAAGCTCAAAGGAAATTGATGGAGGAATATCCCCATAACCCACGTTTTGAAATAATGAAATGTATCATTTATGATGGTTTATCAGATAAAAAAGTAAAGTTATTGGCATGGGATCATAATATAGATAATGAATATAGGATGTCTATGACTTTCATCCAAAGGGTTAGATTTATTCATAATGAATTTGAAGAAATATGTGGTGGAGATAAGATAAATGTTACTCTATAATTTTGAAAGGGATGTTGTATGGAAATAGACTATCAAATTGAGGAGAAAATCAATTCAAAAGGCGGTAAAGTAAATTTTGATATATTCAGAAGTATTGATAACATTTTCCAGTTGGAATTTAGAACTGGAGAGATATGGGAATTGTTTAACGAGACTTTTAACATGTGGGATAACATTGCCATTAAAAACTAGAAGGTCAAAAAATCTAAACCATTGATACGTAGCAACTAAAAATCAGTTCCTGAAATGAGGCAGCTTCCAGAAGATATGACTATCACACCTTGGAGATCATTGTAAGGAGTGAAGGATGAAAAACTTGTAAAATCAATATTGTCTCGTGTGAAGTCAGGGGAATTATCATTAGAGAAAATGCTTGAGGATTTTTTTTTTTAAACTGAAACGGTTAAGTTTTATTGATAGAGAGCTGGTAGGGTAAAGCCTAATCGACCATTACAATTTCCAAAAGTTACAAAAGCACTCTTTCCACTTAAGGAATGGTTGCCTTGATCGGAGATTCTCCATTTATGCTAATCATACCTTCTTGTAGAGAGCATCCAATATTTGTCAATCTGTCCGCGTCTTTGTTTAGTCCTCTGGGAATGTGGCATATTTGAACCGAATGGAAGTCTTTCAGAGTTCTGTTTACTCTTGCTAGCTGTTTATTCAGTGCCGTATCCTTGAGTCTTTTCTTTTTTACCATTGTTTTTATCAGCAATTCTGAATCACCTATGATTAGAATTTCGTTTGGGTTTTCTTTTCTGGCAATTTGGCAGGCTTTCAAGAGACTTAGAATTTCAGCTTGATTGTTGGTTTTTAGTCCAAGGCCCCAACTGAATTCTTCTTTTTTCCCATTTTGAAAGAAGATCACACCTCCTACTCCTGACCTCCCTGGGTTTCCTCTTAAGGCTCCATCAAAGAAAATAGTACACTTTTCCTGGGATTTCCATCACTTGTGGAAGTTGTCCTCAGATTCACAGATCTGTCATCTTTCCTTGTGGTTTGGGCGCATATTTGCTAAATGTTTGGCCTTTCCTGTATAATCTTCCAACCACACTCTTTCTTCGCTTCTAAGGGAGTTGTCTTCCTTTACTGAAGAGTGATTAAGAGTTTCTAAGAGTAGCTTCTTTGCCTGATCCGCCACTTTTGCTGCAGGCAGCTCAATGTTATTAAAAATAATCTCGTTCTAGGCTGACCAGTTTTTCCAGCAAACATATTTTGGAATAGCTATCCACACTTTGTGCCAAATTGATTTGCTGACAGTACGGTGGGAATAGCTGGCATTCCAGGAAGTGAACATGGAGGCTATCGTGCTTTGGGTTGGGGGGCTCACATTCAACCTGGAGAAGAAGGCGAACCATACCTCCTTCACAAAATCACACCCTATGAATAGGTGATTTGCAGTTTCCAGATCTCTTTTGCAGAGGGCGCATCTGTGTGGTCCTGTTATATTCATTTTGCACAAATTTTCTCCAGTAACAATTTTGTTATGAAATAATGTCCAAAAAAAGAAGTTGATTTTGGGAATGCTGAAGCTGTCCCAAATCTGCTTCCACACAGTTTCCTGGTATGGCGATTTTTGTTTGCTTTGCAGTTGGTAGTATCCTTGGCTTGCTGTGTACACTCCATTCTTGCCCCAGCCCCAAGTGTCTTCGTCATCAATGTGAACTGGAGCAAAGTCAGAGATTGCGTCGTTGAGGGCTGCCAACTGAGTGTTTAATTGTTCTGGAATTCTGGGAAATTCCATCTCTACCAATTGCCATTACTATCCCATTCTGATATATCCTCGATTTTCCTAATGCCTTTTGCTCGAAGCCAATCTCTAATCTTAGAGATATCCTTGTTTTTGGTAAGAGGGCGGTGTCCCATTATACAATCTTTCCATAGCTTGGTTTTTTTCCCATTCCCTGGGATGCGATACGGGTGGGTTCTGAAAAACTCTATGCCTCTGATGCACAATTTCCAGGTCTGCGTGCCTTTTTGGTATTTCTCCGGCTTGAAGGTCTTGATAGTCTAATTTTTGAGATATTTCTGCTTAAAGATCTGGCTGACTGGATGGTTAGGCTCAACGCAGAGCTGCCATAACAACTTGCAACCCAGAGCCAAGTTTGCATGCACAGGGTCGTGTATTTGAAGTCCTCCTTCCGCCATCAGTCGTTTCATAGTTTCCCAACAGATTAGAGGGAATCTATTGGTGTTCCCACGCCCACCATTCCACAAAAAATTGTGCATGATCCTGGAGATTTGTTCTGAAATAAATTTAGGAGCCATCATAAGAGAAGCTTGGAATGTGGGCAAAGCCGAGAGGACAGATTTAATTAGTGTGAGTTTACCACTTGTAGATAGCCAGAAGCCTCCCCATGCTGCTATCTTCTTTTTAAAATTTGAGATTACTTCCTCCCACAGATGATTTCTATTGGAGCCCATCGTTATAGGGAGACCCAAGTATTTGATTTTTTCCCATCCTGCGTGCCCTGTATATCCCAGATCTTTAGCAATTTTCTCAATTGAGTGTTGGTCTATATTCCAACCGTACACTGCGCTTTTCCTCTCACTTACCAGTGCTCCCGAGATGCTGCAGAATTTCTAAAGAATGGTTCTAAGGGTGTTTTCTATTCTTGAAGAGGCCCCCCACAGCAAGAGAGAGTTGTCAAGGAAAAGTGCATGATTCACTGGTTCTATACCTTTCTCGATTCTGATCCCTAGTATACTTCCATTTTATTTTTCCAAAGTCAACTTTCTACTTAACGAATATGCCATCAGGATGTAGAGAAAGGGTGAAAGGGGACAACCCTGCCTCAAGCCCCTGGTGGCTAAGAAGAAGTTTGCAGGTCTGCCATTTATCATTGGTGCTATCCATATCTTCTCCAGGCAAGCTTTGATTAAATTGATGAAGTCTTGACTGAAACCAAAAGATAATAGAACCCTATACAAAAAAGAGCGGTTAACTCTATCAAAGGCATTACACATGTCCAGTTTGATGAGCATACCTTGTTCTTTTCGCAACTGACTAGAGTGCAGAGCTTCCTGTACTTGAATGACGTTATCTAGAATGTGTCGCCCTTTCACAAAACCAACTTGGGTATGAGAAATTAATTTTTGCAGTAGTGGTTTGATTTGTTTTGCCAACAGCTTGGCCACAATATTATAGGATGAATTACACAATGAGATAGGTCTGTATTTGTCGAATGAGCTTGGGTTTGCTTCCTTTGGAATTAAGGTGAGGAAGGTGGAATTTATGCCGCCTCCTACCTTTGCCTTCCTCATGAAACCTTGAACCATTCTCAAAAGATCAGATTTGATTAGCTCCCAGCATACTCTATAAAAGTGAATTGAGAATCCATCGGGCCCGGGAGCTTTATCTGGCTCCATGGACTAGACAATGCTTGATATTTCTTCTTCCGAGACAGGGCTTAGAAGGGTGTCATTGTCGTCTGAACTAACTAGCTGAGGCATGTTTGTGAGGAATTCTACGATGTCCTCCTCGCTCCCATCTTTTCTAGCACTAAGGAGATTTTGGAAATGCTTTACAACGACTTCCTTAATTTGTTCAAATCCTCTGCATACCTATCCACTGGATGTAGTGATTTTTGCAATGTGATTTCGCGAAAGGCGGGCCCTATATTTTCTATGGAAATATGTAGTATTTCTGTCCCCTGCTTTGAGCCACAAACTGCGGGACTTTAATCGCCAGTCTTCTTCCTCGTTTCTAAAGGAGCTATATGCTTTCCTTTGGGCGTATTTTTCTTTTTCTAAATCCATGGGTGAAATATCTTTCTCATCCAAACCAAGCTGAATTTCTTCCAACTGATTTGTTTCTTCTTTCCTCTGACTAGTGGGGGTGTTAGTGGCTTGCTTTATCCATTCTTTTAATTCCTTCTTAGTGTTTTTCATTTTTTGCTCCCATACAAAACTTGGGGAGCCTGAGACATCTGTTTTCCATGCTGTTTGTATAGTTTCAAGGAACCCCTCCCTTCCAACCCAAAGAGGGCTGAATCTAAATGGAAGGGGACTGAGATCTTCTTCTTCCTTTATGTGCAGTAGGATTGGCTTATGATCCGAAGTTAGTTTAGGAAGGATCTTGGAGAAAACAATTCTGTTGTCCATCATGATAGAGCTGTTGGTGAGGAATCTGTCTAGCCTTGCTGAGATATGATGTTCCCCTGTTCTATTATTTGTCCAAGTGTATGCTCCTTTCATAGGCTTAAAGTCTACTAAGTCCCATAACTGAATGAGGTTTTCCACAGTGGAGAGGAAGGGGTCCCTTGAAGTGGATCTGCCTCGCTTTTCTTTAGGATCCAGGATTATATTCAGATCTCCTCCTATGACAATATTCGTTGGGTTAAGATGCTCTAGATAATCTGAGAGTGTCTTCCAACACTCTTTTTTTTCCTCATAATGCACGAGGACATACATGTTAAATAAGGCTAGTTTAGTATTACTTGCTGTATGCCGTAGTTCTGTATATATCCAATGTTGGGACTCATAAAATCTGCCTAGAATGAAGGAATTTTTTGACCAAAATGTGCCTATTCCTCCAGCCGAGCCTCTAGCACTGACTACCTTTCCCGAATCAAATTTCCATTTGGTATTACTAGTGTTAAGAAGGATCTCCCCTTCTATTTTTGTCTCTTGGAGCATGAGTATGTCTATGGGTTCCATTTTCATTAAATCTTTGATGGCCTCTACCTTATTGGGATCTCCCAAACCATTGCAATTCCAAGAGACCAGATTCATCATTTACAGTTTGTTGGGGTGGGACCTCCTCCCTTGGAAGCCCTTGGTCTAGTATTCCTCCCAAGAGTCATTTCCATAGTGGCTTGACTTCCGAGGGTTTTTTTCCTTTCTGATTCTTCTTCCCTGGTTTCCTTGTTTGATCTCCTTCTGACTCCCTTGGATGGCCTTTCAAAGGCCTCATCATCTGAGGAGCCCGCATTTTCTACCTTCTTCTTCTTCTGTTTAATCATATCAGCATATGAAGGGGAAGAGTTATTGCTTGGATTCGGATTTGATGTGTTACCTAGAGCTTGAAAGTCGATGTTGTTTGTTTGGGGAGGATATTCTTGTTCTGTCTCCGGAGGCTCTGAGGGAGGAGCGAGAGATTCGAAAGGATTTTTGTCCTCCACTCTGCTAGTTGCTTCCTTGTTCCCGGCGTTTTGATGGCTTTCAGTATCTTGCCCTGATTTGTTCCCTGTCTCCTTGCCTTTGTTTTTGTTAGTTTGTCTGTTATTTGTTGTTTTCTTTGCTTGCTTCCATTGCTCTCCTTTTTCTCTCTCTGTAGTTTCCTCATTTTTCTTCTTACAATATCTTGCGAAGTGTCCGTATTTGTGGCAGTATCGGCATTTGAAGGGAAGTTTCTCGTAGTCTAGCTCTTGAATATGAGTCCAGTCTGCCACCGAGAGCTTAATGGCTTCAGGAAGCCCTATTTTAAGGTCGACCTCTACGCAGATTCGAGCACAGGAGTATTGATCCTTCCTTGGCACCTGGTCTATATATTTGCCGAGAGAATTTCCTATGGATTGCAGTGAGTTCTGATCCCAACAATGAAGGGGAAGATGAGGTAGGTGCACCCAAACCGGCACCGCCTTGGGCACATCTTGAGCTGGATCAAAGTCGGGGGACCATTTATTCAAATAGAGTCCTTGAGGGCCCATGAAATATGGCCCATTTCTGAAGATCAGACTTCTATCTTCCACATTTTCGAACACGAACACAAAAAAACCTTTGCCCACGAAATAAATTTTTATTCCTTCTTTGACCAGGGGGGTCCAGTTACGCTTTACCCAATCTTCGATAGCTTTAGGGGAAGGAAATAACCCTGTAAAGTGACCAATAAGGCCTCTTTCAGCAAGATTCAGCGCTGATCTACAAGTATCTTCCACCGACAGAGACACCGTTGGAATTGTTCCCAGTTTTTTAACAAACCTGAGTTGAGGGCCGGAGGGCTGTCGTTTCCCAGCAGCTGCGATGAGAGACCTAAATGCTTCTAGCTCAGGAGGTGGAGGAGGAGAGTCTTCAGAGCCATCGCCATGATCCATGTTGAAGAAGGTCACCATCGAAGAATGGAACCAACCGATGCTAGACCACAAACAGAGCCCCCATGCGAGAGCAATGCAGCCTCTAGCAGAAAGACAGCCACATCATCGTGCAGGAGAGGGCGAACCTAAGCGCCACGAGCACCTAATGCAGGAACCCTAGAGGATTTGCAGATCGAAGGCTCCTGCGGCTCGACAATAATTAATATAAAGCATTGCTTGAGGAATTTCAAAAGTAATTTTGCTGAATTATTTTTACTTATTTCTAGATTATAATTTTGTTTTAAATATAACATATTGTTCTTGGTAGTATTTGTTATACATATCATTGTGTTAACTTTTTTACTTTATCTATTCAATCACAAAGTTTACATGAAAATACAAGAACAAATGGTTAAATTGTTGAATGAAGATAGTTGGGATGATGTTGTACGCAACTACCTAGATTCAAGTTCTACATCAACACTAAAATATTTTTATTTTGTATTTAAAAAGGTATGTTGATTTATACATTTATTTTTATTCATATGTATACTATTTTTATTTTATAACTTATACATATATTTGTTTATTTTATTAAACATGAGGAAGGATGCAAATGGAGCACCAGATAGTTTCAGAAGCTTTATTGAAAAATTAAGATCGAAAAACTAAGAAAGCAACGTCTTAGGAATGTTGAACTTGATCCAATTCTTACTCATTTCATTTGAAATCGGCTTGCCACTATTCAATATCAAGTAATACAAGGTGACTGTGAAGACATTGCTAAACTCATACCTAAAAGGGATTATTCCCTAGTTATTGCAAATATTCCCCATGGTTTCAATATCCCAAATATTGACTATGATAGTGACCCTTATACTTATCAAGCTCTTAGTAAAGTGGTTGTGGGATTTGTAGAAGTCACATCATCACCATTATGGAGATTTGTGACATTTAATTTAGACACACAATTAAAAATGTTATTGACAAGCTTCAAGGGGAAAACAAATTCAAGGATGAAACTTACATGGTAAGACATTGAAATTGTATGTTTTATTAATGTTAAAAAAATCATTTATGTACAACTTAATTGAACTTTTACTATTTCATGTTACAGGCTAAAGTCAAATCTTCTTAACCGTGAAGATCAATCAATTATAAATGATTGTGAGTTCATACATATTGATAGTTGGACAAAAGATGATAACTATATGTCTATGCTTTTTAGTCGGATAGATGGAAAGAGTCATAACCAAGTACTGGTTTATGATGTTGTTGTGAAAATATAACATATGAAGATAAAGAAGCAAAATGAGAGATAGTTAACATTTATAAAAAACCACAATCATTGATTAACTATCTTATAGACTTATGTTCAAATGAAGGAGATTGGGTTTTGGATTTATTTTCAGGCTCAAGTAAGTTTTATTATATAGAATTGAATTTCAATATCTTCTTTCTTAATTTTTTTGTCATTATACTAAGTTAATTCATTATTTATTTTGTGCTTGATAATTAGGTACAACATTAGCATGTTGCCTACAAAAAGGAAGAAATTGCATTGCCATTGAAAAAGATCTAGTACAGTGCAAATTCATTCAGCAAAGAATTAATGCTCTTCAATTTCTTCCAAATGCGATGCAAGAAATTGGGTTGAAGAAAGGGGATTTTAGTGAATCATGTGTGGCAAAAAAGGCAAAGGAACCTCAACCACCATTACATGGAAAGATTGGAAAGGCATACATTGGGAGATTCTCAGACATCAAAGATCCATTAGAAGAGGAAAATGAGAACAATGGAGTAGAAAATATCGTGGAAGAAGGCAATGATGAAACTCTAGAGGATGAAGAGTTTGGATTAAATGATATTATTGATTAAATTTAAGTTATGTTTGGAAATCAAGCTCATTTTTTGTAACTATTAATTAGTTATACTTCTAATGTTTTGACTTTGACATTTTATGAGAAAAATAAGCATTCAATTAATGTTGTTATATGTTCAATATTTGTATTGTGTGATTTTCACTTTAATTTTTATGTGAATAATTATTTTTTGAAAAAAATTGTGACTACTATTACTTTTTGACATGAAATTCATAAAAAAAACTATTATTTAACCATTTTTTTCCGATAAAAATTGTGATTTTGACATGTCATTTATA
>APFE030024044.1:14086-29055 GCA_000404065.3 Pinus taeda | reverse complement strand
AAGACTAACCTAAGTACCCACGGGGGATTTGAACCAGTGACCTATTGCAAGGAGTGCCTTAACAAGGCACCCATTCACCGTCAATCCAAAGCCCCGTGGGTAAAATAATTATTCACATTTAATACATTACAAAATTTACATTAAAAAAATAAGTCTTTTAAAAAAAGGGCCTTATGCAGAATCATCACTTTTCAAAATTGATTAATTTTTTTCTACCTCAATGAAATAGGTAACCATATCAGTTCCTGTTTCAAAGTTTACATTGTTTCATTTTCACTGTGTTCTCTTGGCGACAATAACCCCCTCCAGCAACATGAAGCTTCCAACTCAGTCTCCAAGTATATCATGCATTTAAAAGCATTTTCCACTCTATCAATTTTCGAAGAGAGGTTTAAAATGTCAAAGAAAGTTACCCTTTCAGGGTCTGCTACTCATATTCCTCTCATGGTTATTGAACACGAAATTTTTTATTCAATTTTCCCTATTAATTTAATGGAGTTTCTCCAAAATGTTCTAGCTAACCAAAATAAATCAAAGGTTTATGATAGAATGGTCAAGTCTGGTCCGTTCTCTACAATTGTCCCTCAAACTTATCAATTTCCAGAATTGATCACTTGGTTAACCTCCTCCCTTTACCCTCGGTGATGTTTTGTCATGAATTCCCTAGGGGGGAACATTTTCCAAGTTTCTTCATAACTAATCCATCAGGCCCTAGCCTTTCCACAATCTGATCAATATCTTCCATTTTCTAATGAAACCCTTATGTTGACTTTTTAGAACCTATCAATAGAGGATTCGAGGAAATTGTATGCTTCCATTTTGCTTCCAAGCATTGTTTTACCTTTAGATTCTGCCCAATTCCCTATTTATTGCTTTGTTGAAGGTGTTGGACCCATTTTGCAAATAATCATGAAGATTCTTTGAAGGGATGATGCATCAATGATAGATGGTCAAACCATAAGATTATTTCATTTGATGATGTAGTCAAATGTGGTGTTAGATATTCCTTCATTTTTGGAGAAAAGCATCAATTCTCAGTGCTTTAACTTCAACATAATTGGATGTTTTCAAATTTTCCTCTCTCCTAGTATATCTTTTTCTATATGTACATGTTGATAAATTTATGGACCTAGGATTGAATGTTTCAGTTCCCAATAAGAATAAACAAACAATTGTGAATTGGAGTGATGTTGTCAGAGTTCAACCAAATAATCAAGGTTTCTCTCATTTTATTTCTTCCTTCATATCAATTATTTACAAAATTGTTAACAATGTCGCCCCTCCTAGAATTTTTCCAAAAACTTAGTCTTTGTTGCAAATGAGTAGAGATTTAAAGGTTGGAAATTGGTTTCCATTTGAGGATTACACAAAGATTACATTATATGGTACAAATATTCCTCCAAATAGACTGTTAGTGTGTATGCCTATGAGAATATTTGCATTGGAATTCATTAGGCAGAGCCTAAATGTTAATCAAGTGCATTTTGTCCTAGCCAAGAAAGGATATTTTTTCAAATTGCCCAGGATTATTGGGCCTTTCATTATCAATAACAGGTAGGCATATGAAGAGGTAGAAAAACTATTACAGAGTATGAATTTCCAGCTTAGAGAGAAGTGGTATTATGATCCTCATAATATCATTTCTAAGACGAGAACAGAAAATGCTTATGCTCCTTATGTCCATTATCCAAAACCTGAATCAAAGAAATTGGCAAATGGAGGTACAGTCCAAATTTCAAGTAGTATGGAAGTTGAAAATCCCCTTCCTTTTGAAAAAAGGGTTAAAAATAGGACTAGACATTGTGGAATTAGAAGGAGAAAGATCTCAAGGCAATAAGAGGCAAAAGGTGTAGAAAGGAGGAACAAATGTTGAAGATTTCAAGGAAAATCCTTCCACTGAAATCGAGTTTCAATTTCAAATGGGAGGAGCCAAATGTGCACCCTCGTCCCCCATTCCTAAAGGATAAGAAAATGTATCTTTAGAAGCTTTGAAATATTCATATGAACAAATTAAGGAAAGGAACAATAAAATTAAGACTAGTGTTTCTACCTAGTTGGAGGCATAGTTTGTTCCTAGTTATCAAACTAAATTCCTTTCAACTATGGATTTGGAGAGGAGGCAGTTGAAACTTTCATTTACACACCATGTTACACTGGAAATTACTTCTAGAGGTGAGTTCAGGACAATTAGTTTATCAATGAATACCAAATATATAACTTTTCTTGACAAGATAAATCTGCATAGGCACAATGGAGAGTTGATTTATAATGATCTCAATAAAAATTCATTAGAAGCAAGTAAGACAGAGGCATTGCTGGGGAAAGTATTTGGTCAGTTGAAATTAGAAAAGTTTAACTCACGAGCTCTACAAACTCAAAATGAATAATTTAAGAAGTTAATTATCAAGCTTGGGGTGAATCCAAAGGACAAAATAACTATCCAAAAACTTTTACAAGGAGCAGAATCTAAGATCCAATTGTTAAGAAAAAAGTTGAAATTGCCTGCTACTCAGGATGTCTTGGCTCCAAAAGTATCTCAAATTGAAAAGGAAAAAGAACTTATAACTCATGAACTTCTGGAAACAAATAAGGAGGTAGAAACTCTGAAGGAACTCAGTGCACAACTACAACATAAGATAGATGCACAAGTTTGCACAATTGTAGTGCAACCAGAGTCTGAGGACCCTACTGATAAGCTCACTAGGGTGACGACTGAATTAAATATTTTAGAGGATGATTTAAGGAAATATAGAAGAATTTGGATTATACTAAAGAGAAATTGAAGAATAAGGAGAGACAGTTGACCATGGCTAAAGAAAATGCATCACAACACCACAAAAAATATTTTACAACCTGTGATAAAATTAAGGAATTAAAACAAAAACTAAATGGTAACATGTGTCTTATTCAAGCAAGAGAAATTATTTTGGAATGATATCATCCAATAGATAAAGGTAATCTGGGATCACATGTTGCTCATGGCAAAAGAGAAAACAATGGTAAGGGATCTAGACATGGTTATTTGTTCTAATAAAAACAAGTCACAACAAAGTGCATATTTGGAAAATATGATAATTGATTTTTTGAATGCTAAGTTTTCTCTGGAGTTGAGAGAAATGGGTATTCAAGAAAGAACATCCATTATTTTAGAAATAATTAAGATGGTGCAAAATAATATCTATAGGAAAAGTGTAGAAACTAGATTGGGAGAGATCAAGGAATCAATGTTGCCCTTTAATTCAAACTTTTACAAGAGATTTTGAGCAGGATTACCTTCATGTTGGGACCAAAAAGGAAATTTTCTTCCATCGGAGACCTTTAAAACTTTATTAGTGGAAGCAAAAAGTAAAATCAATGTTTCCCATGAAAAACGACAGTTTTAAAAGGGTCAGCGATTGTGAATCATTTGCAGAGAGATTTTCAATTATTATGGTTAGTTAAGACTCTCTTCATTGAAAATCCAACCTACAGAAGAATATAAAATTTCAATATGGCCTGCGACAAATTGATCAAGTGTCCAAATCCTGACTTGGAAGTGTGGAAGAAATGCCTAGATTTAATATAACCAACAAAAGGAGTGGAGCCTGGAGCTTTCCCAAGCGAGAGTGCACAACGATCCCAAGTGATCCAATGAAGAAAAAGAATACAATATATTTTGGAAAAATATATTATATTTTGTAATTTCAAGTCAAAACACTTTAATTTCTAAGTTTAATTTTTGAGTCATCATAAGGACTGAGTAGAACTAAAGGTAGTTTTGAAAGTAGTTTAAAATTAGTTCTTTGCAATTGTTTGTAATTGTGTTCAATGTAATGTTTCTTTATAATGACATAAAGGAACCATTTTTGGGGTTCTAAATTTTGGCTTCAGAGAGCAATACCGGTGTAATGTATCAACATTATCTTGGAGATTTAATAATGTTTTTGGATGATTCCAACTGCCTTTTGAAAATGATGTGTTTCTTTTCTACTGTAAGTCATTATTTGTTTTTCTTCTTCTGAAATTGTGTAATAATTTGTTGGTTATTTCCATTGCTACATATTTACTTTTCTTGAAAAAGCTCATAGTACCTGTAGATTTATAATTAAAATAACCTTAAACTGCGCTCCATAGTTTCATATTGTCACCTTCTTAGTCTTTCATGTTTCTGTTAAGGTTTATTACATGAGATTATGTTACTACAACCTTCTATTTTAAATCTTCCACTTTTTCATTATGTTATCTTTCTACTGCAAAAGCTCTCCAACAACATATGAAAATGAAAACTCCAACAAATTCTAATGGCAAAAGGGATTCACATAGAGAATACCCTACTGGAAGTTACAAACAACCTTCAATTATTACTCTCCCTTCTTCAATCCTCTAGCATGGATTATTCCTTCTTCAATGTGAAATCTTGCTCTAATGTCAATCTGTGGATGATGTGGCTATGGGATATCCATCTCATAAACATGGACACTGTCGTGGAATTAATTAAAAATTTGTATTCTTTGTCAAGTTAAGTTCAAGGCTTCTTTTCTGACAAGGATGAATGAGTATTCATGAGACAAATAGTAAAATTAATATTTAAAACAAACAAATAAGAACAATAATAATAATTTAATTTTAAGGCGCGGTTTAGGTTATGAGACATTTACTAATTTATTGTTTTGCGTTTTTTTTGAAATTTTTTAATTAATTTTATGTGAAATCTAGAAAGGAGTTTGTTAAAATTGATCCAAATCTTTAAATGAAACTTCAACAATCATCTTTCTTTGTAACTCAAACTTTGAATGTGATGACCCTTAAACCTCCTTTGACTATGTTATGCCTTACTAGTGTGATGATTTCATCTACACATTGAGGAATTCCCAATTGATTGACCATGTGAAGTCTCGATTCATTCAAACCACGTTGCTCGCTTGTGAAATAGGGCACCTTTTCAAAGTTTTCCATGTTAGGTGTAAATACTCCAATGTCAAGCCACATTTGTCCATTGCTTTTGGAATAGAATACCTTTTCAAAGTTCTCCTTGTTCCCCTATTCTTGTTTTAATGTAGAGATTTTTGTTAAGAAGAGAGTGTGGTGTACAAAAACCAAACACCTCTTTGACTTAGATTAGTATATGTCTCATGAGAATTCTACTCACTTTTAAGAAAAATATCAACAAATAATACAATAATCCAACATCCAAAGGCAATGAGACACTTCTGAAGAGATGCCACCGGACATGATAAAAAAATTGTATACAAGGACCCGAAGCCACAAGAAAATCTATGTAAATACCAAACAAAATATAGTAAAGTATGGATGTTCATTGTACTAGCTTACATATTTTAAGATATATAACATTATTCACATCACAATTCAAAATCACTAAAATATAATGGAACAAACTTACAATAAGCATCCTCAAAACAACCAGATTCAAGACATTTATTTATATCTTTTTCATGTCTTTTTCTTGGTATAAATAATAGGTTGGAATTTATGATTTTTTTTTGGATAATAAACAGTTCATATCATTTGGCCATCTTTGTCATATTAAATTTCAATTAAGATTCATAACTTCATTCAAATAGAACACAAAAAATATTGTTTACATATTTTTCCCATGGGTTCCACATAAAGATGGTTATTGCTATGGACACTCCGTTGGAAAATGATTAAGCAAAAATGGTAGTATAACACATACAAAAATCCACAAATCATCACCATTAGATTGGAAATAATCATAGTCAGATATTGAGAGAGAAACCATCAATTGACTCTCAAAATATTGCAAAAATTGGTACCATCAACAGAAAACCCTTTCAGAATTTCACCAATTAGTACCAAAAAAGTAAATACTGATCTAGGAAGACATATTAACATGGATAAAGTTCAAATTTACTCACAACAACATCAAATTATAGATATCTGATAGATTAAGGTCACAAAATAGAATTGCATAAAATCCTTACATGCAAAACTCAAAGCTAGTAAAGTTAGAAATGCGAATAATGCCCATCTCTTTACACAATGGAACAAGTAAGAGCACCAATTGTTGATCGGCATCCTAAAATATGTAGATCCACTTCCAAAAAATAACATAACACCTAATACTCATCCCAGGTAACCATTCTGAGCAAATTTGGGTAAACAAAGATTGTAATAACATTTCAAACAAGAGGAAAGTTTTATAACCATGTCCTTAAAGCAAATTCAGGTGGGATTGAAGTTTTATAGGTAACAAGTTTCTTCCGGTTTCTTATAAAATGTCTAATCCATTGCATACTTTTGGGTCTAGTTGCATACTTTTAGGTCCATTTTCTTGCAATTGGGCTTATCGTTCTTGTACATGTGAGAAATCTTGGGCACAAGTAGTTCATCAGGGTTTGAATCAGTCAACAAGGAGTATATTGACAATAAAACCTACAATCAACAAAATATGTGTTACAGACACAATATTGAAAGGAAGGAACCAAAGGAGACATATTCATGAAAAAGGAACCAACTCTTCTTTCTTTTCATGATTAAATGGACCAACTTCAGAGGAACCATAGTAGAAGGCATCCAACACAAGTGTTGAGGTAAGGCATATCCTTATCTCCAAATTGTATATATGTGTTGAGGTAAGGGGTATGCATAGCTAATAGGTATGTAATTATATTTTTTTTATGGAGGAAATACCAAATTCATGTTTGAATGAAGCACAACTACAAAACTAAGAATGGCTAATGAAAGAAACTTACACCCAAAAATAGGTAGCAAAAAAAAGTTGAGTTATCTCAAACATTCACCATTTGAACTATTCATTAGACCCAAAGCAAAAACTTACATAATTAACATCAGATTCATACAAACAAAAATACAACCAATAATTATTTATAAATGATCCACCATATGGAAATACATAAGGAAAGTGAAAGTATAATGTTTTGAAAATTAACCTTGTTCAAAATTTTAAAAAAATCTGAAAAAACTTTGTAATCACTTTCTTCTACTTTGTATGTATCATTCCTAGAAGTGTATGGTAAGTTTGCAATTTATATAACAAATTCAATTTGTACAAAAGCATAATCTGTCAAATCATACTTATACATGTGTTGGCACTTTATTCTACTATACCAACATAATTGAAGTTTGATGCCTGCTAATCTATCCAAAAGGTCAATGCGATTATGGTAATCAAACACCCTATAACCATTTGTCTTCCTTACTCTTTGAACCCTTCCAATGTACCACGTTCCACAAGAAACACTTTGCTTTTTTACTTTGAGGAACACCTTTTATTGCAGTACGTTTGGTGGGGGGAATTAAGTTGCTTTCAAACAACACGCCACAATTTGATCCAATTCCAAAGCCAATTGAAACACCCTTTTGTGGAGCCTTCCCATCTTGCCTAAAATAAACCCCATTTCTCACTTTCATCAATCTATTTTTAGATAATGTCAGATTTCCATTCAACTGGCTAACCAAACATTCTTTGAAAATATCCTTACCATCAAGATCCACCACTGGTTTTATAGTTTTGCTTGAATTTTCATCAATGGAATCTAAAATTTCATCCAACTCATGTCTCCACTCACTTTCCATTATTTTTATTTCAATTTCATTATGTACCGATGAAGAGGAAGATTGGAATATAGAGTTGGAACAACTCGGTGGAGAATCATCAAATACTTCATTCACAATTTGAAATGTTGGATAACTTTGATCCTCTGTCCATGGTTTATCCCACGAAGAACATTAAGTGTAAATTTATGGCTTCATTCCAAGAGTTGATAAAATGTCTTGTCCATACTTCAATCTAATCTTAAGGGCTTCTACATTTTAGTGTCTATGGATATTGAATCATACTGCAACAATGTGTCAATGTGTCATATTGTTTCTTGGTGCAATATATTCCAAATGCTTTCTTTCTTCTTATGAGATTTATTAAAATGAAGCGATTGGGGATTTTATTCTTCTTCATAACTATATTAAGGGTTCCAACAACATGAAGCAAGTCAGTGAAATCACAGACCCTCTCCACTCCAACCATCCCACCAACTTTGCTAAAGAAGTTCTCACATACATCTAACCCAGTCAGGTGAAAAACACATGGAAAATTAGAGTATTGATCTTGAAACAATCTCATCAACAAAACCGCAAAATGACAAGAAATTTTCACATATTGATATGCCTCTCTGTTGATGAAATTTGTGTTGACATTAATATGAGATTGTTTTTGTACCCAACTGTTGTGGCTAGAAACAACCCCCCTTTTTATTTAGTATTAGCAATAACACTAAATAAATGGGGACCCTTCTAAAATAAAAAAAACTAGCACTTAGAATTCCCTTTTAATAAAACACATTATCATAAATTTAAGATTCTTATCTTTCCTCACTTTGTGCACATTTAAATTTAAGTATTAAATCTTCACTATAAAGAATTGCAACATTACCATAAAATCTAGGAAAAACATCCGCAAACGCAAAGTCTTAATTATTATGAAAAGTCTCAAATAAAATTGTTCTCTTAATAATGAATATCGCATTGCAAAAGGGTAACAGAGGGCATCATATATAAAGAAAATGTCAGAATTGCGAAAACGCGATGATGAAAGATCGTGATCCACACAGATTCATCACATATCGCAAATCGCATCTCGCAGTTGCATAATGAAGCAAATGATTGTTAACGAAAAAGGATTAGCGATATTGTGAAGCAAATCGCAAAATCGCTTTATCGTAGATCAAAAGGGCTCACAGTTTGATGAAATATTTCTCGTCATTCAATACTGAGTTACGGGCATTAATGTCAACTTAGTGGTTTATTGATGGTTATTTATGAGAAATGATTTAGATCTGACCAAAAGGGTTATTTAACGCAAGGTGATATATTTGATGTGATTTTAAAATTAAGAGCTTTCTCGTCACCTTATTATTTACCATCATTCATTATCTTTATTATTGTGTCATAGTTCTCTACTTGTGAACTTACAGAAGTGGTACATAGAACAATACACATAGCAACGTGCAGAACGTGATGGGGAAGAAAGGAAAAGCTTCGGTATCTGAAAAATCAGAGATGACTCCATTATTCACGGACACCACCTATACCAAAGAAACAAGGATATCTACTTGGGAAGGCATGTAAAAACTGTTGGAGGAAGAAAACCCGAGAGTCATGGAGGTTACATCTACCGCAGATGGACGCAGGTCATCCGAAGCATCACTTACAGAGCTTGCATGCTCATTCCTACACCGTATCATAGCAAGGCCAAAAATACTTTCCTATACAGATATGGTCAAATGGGTGATAGACCATGTTGAGATAATGGACAGGCAATTCAAGACGTGGAACCAGGAAGTTATATGGTCATTTACCCCACAAAATTTAAGACGCATGTATCATTTGCCAGAGTCGCAGGCTAGCTATAACAAATAGTTCGTGGATAAATTCGCCAAGGAGAACAAAGATTTGGTGGAATGCACCAAAAGCTGGTCAGTGAAGGAAAAGTCGTTAAAGAAGGACAAAAATGGTATGTACAACACTGGTTCCCTCTCTTCTCCGTATTGTTTCGTTGCTGCAATGTTATGTAGGCTATTCAAAAAACCTGATATGAATAAGTTTTCATCCGAGTGGCTACCCCTTCTGGATGTGGCCATGAACGCCACTATAATGGATTGGGCCCAAATATTGTCTGATAACGTAGCCTCTGCTATTTGGAATTATCGGACTAAAAGAAGTTTTTCTTAGAGGTTTTATCCTCCCTTCTTTTTAGCTGCCTATGTCATGGATGCTATTTGTTTTATTTCTAAATTTCCTCTGATGGGTTGGAAATGGATGGTACAAAATCTCTTACCCATTCAAGTCAAACATAAGGAACCATGGGATTCTAAGTTCACCCCATATTTTTATAAAATCTGCCATGGAGTTATGCTACCCATTCACAAGATGTTGTATAATACAGATGCCCCAAGATTTTCTCTTGGAGCCGAATTGATATTCTCCTTATGGGAAGATGGTTTAGAGAAGAAATTTTCACCTATATCAGAGTATTCGGAAGCATTGCCTCTCCTCATATACTTCTCTTGTATGTTCCTAACAAATTGATGGCTCGGGAAATAGCCTACCAAACCTGTGGGGTTGGGGGAATGAGGAGAGAACTTAAGGAAAAGAAAAAGGCAATCTGGCCGCAATTCCTTGTGGTTTGTGGAGCTTTTGAATTGTTTGATCTAGGTCACGCTTTCAAGAAAGTAGACAACATGTTGATTCTATGATTGCCTAAGTTCCCAGGGAGACAGTTTGATCCCTTTGATGTTATAAAGAATTTTACCACAACAGTCAAAATAAAAGTGTTCACTAAGGAAGATGATCTATTCAATGACGTTTTCTAGCAGAAGAGCACACTTAGAGACATCTTACACATGGCCTAAATCCAATTTGGCCTAGCAGAACTCCAAGAGTTTAAACTCTAGAGAGAACGAAGATTTGCAAATGTCCCATTAGACAAATTGCATGTAGAACCAATGAGGGAACCCACTCCCAACATTAGCATGAGTGGAAGTTCGGGGAAAGACAAGTCTAAATCTAAGTCTGAAAGAGAATCGTCAAAAAGGTCTAGACGGTTAGAGAGCAATCACAACAAGAGTGAAGGATCAGTCAGGGATACTGCCCAATCCAAAGAGAATCCTGAGCAGCAAGTGTTGTTGCCAAAACAGGTGGAAATTCCCGCTCCCCTCATCTAGCCAACAAAGTCATTAAGATCAGAGATGGAGAAAGAATGGAAAAACTTTAATGAATTGATCAACACGGAGGAGCAAAATGTAGAGACACCAAAGAATCCAGCACATACAACCATAGAAATGGTGATTGAAACAATTGTCAATGCTCCAAAAAATGAGCACATTCCCATAGCTCCATCATCTGAAATTATACTAAATATAGAGGAAATCCCTCCTCTAGATGTGTTTTACAGTTTGCAGCACAAAGCTGTGGTCAGAAGACAAAGAAAGAAGAGAAAACTAGACATCATGCTATCACCTAAAGCAAAGCTGTTGGATGTCCTTTGGCAAGACCCTACCACTGATCCGACAAAGAACTGACTAGATTATCCCAAATTGCAGGAGCTTATACTTCTGCTACCATTGACAAAGCATCTGAAGTTCAACTATTGCTTAAAGATAAAGAGGATAAAATCCTATTTTTGCAGCAACAGTTATAGTAGGCCAGCGTTAGCTAGGAAGCAGAAGAAAAATTGGTAAATTTACAACAAGACTTCCAGCAAATGCAGCTGGGTTATCAAAGCAGTCTGGCAAAAAAAGAACAGCATTTACAAGCCACGTAATGCATAAATATGACCCTAAAGTCGCAGAATTTGTCACAGAAGCCCTTGCCCTGAATGATCAACTCTTGCAACAGCAGGAAATGCTTTGCCAAAGAATATCACATTGGAACTCTCATTGCAAAATGAGTGACAATATCACAAGTAAAGTCGTAGATTTGCGACTTGATTATGAGCTAATTTATAAGAAAGTTTCTAACTATTTGAATTGGAAGGAATCAGAGGAAGGCAAGCAAGTAGGGTTGACCAAGATCAATGAATCCCACAAAGAAATGTTGTTTAATAAATGGGATGCATAGATCAAAAAAGAAAAACAGGTAGCGAAAGAAGCAATGACAGCAGCAAGCAATATCATTGACTGTGTCAATGAAAATCTGCACATAGCTAACCTAATATCGGAAACCACTCCAGGATTTCTCCCAAAAACGCAGCAACTGCAAACAAGTTGGAGACAAAAAGCTGAAGAGAAGGCAGAGTCAATAAAAAAGTTAACTAAGTTAAAATGGGACACTTACTGGCAATATTTGGTGAAACCACACAGTCAGTGCATGACTCTGAAGTGCCTTACGAATTCCGCCGAGAAGATAGTGCCAGCGCTTGCTAATTCCGTTTTCGTAGGACAATTAAAATCAGAGGTCGGCTGACCAACACTCCTGAAGCCAATGCTAGATACTTGCAAATTAAGAGAATAGATGCATAGTTGATCTTTAGATACAATTTAAGTTCAATTTCAATTTATTTTTGCTTTAGATGAAGATGCTCATTGAAACCTCTTCTTATATTTTTGTAATAACTATTTTTAGTCTTTAGTTAGCAGTATTTAAATCCCTCTCATATATTTAGAGAAGGGTCCAGAAATTTATCAAAAAAAGTTCTTCAAAACATGCACTTTTGCCCCGATGAGGAGGTTTTGATAAATGAATGGAACGAGATTTATTTATATCTGTGTTTAATGTCTGCTAGTGAAATGCACTTTTGTACTCTTAGTAGATATTGAATTATGAGAAGATAAATCTATATTGTTGAAGCTCATGAGTAAGACTTATTATCAATGGTACTTTTATCCCTTAATGATTTCTACTTATGCGTCAAGTGATATGTTATTTTTAGTTGTTTATATATGAAGGCCTGAATGTTTAGTTATCATTTTTGCACTTTTATATGATGGTAACTATTCTTTTTATGTTGAGTATATGAATAACTTATTATGCGATATGCTTATCATAATTGTTTCGGTTAATTTGTTATATGAAACAATTTACTTTTAAATGGATTCTTTTCTTGTAGCAATTGAATAATCTTTATTACCGATTGCTGTTGGAAACTATTTTAGATCACATAAGTGAAGAGTTAATCCTGGGATAGTTTTTAGAATTAGATGTTTCCATTCATTAGAATAAAATTGCATGCGTTAGAATAGATTTAGATTAAAAAAATTCTCTTTAGAAATTTTTAGGAAGGAAAACATTATCCCTTAGCATCATCACAAACAAATTGGGAAACTGGTCCCATTACCCCCAGTCGGAGCCATTATCCCAAACGGAAAAGGAGTTGCTTTCAAGGTCTGGACTGAGTGGTTATTCCCCTTGTTGTAGACTCGATTTTCGAGGCTTCAACATATTTGGTGCTAGAAGCAGGGCCCGAACTGTGAATGGCTAGTAAATCTAAATCCAAAACCCATTCTGAGAGTAAATTGCCCTCAACATCTCCTCCAACTTCTCCATCGCATTCTGAGTCTTTAAATCTTAAGCGAGAAGTTGAGAAAACAACAACCATTGCCGAAAACCCAAACATTTCAGATAAATCTACTATCGAACCCCCTGAAGTTCAGTCTTTGATCCATAAACTTCAAGGATTTTCCATATCACTACAGAAATCTGAATTATCTCAAGGTAGTATGACTTCTCATCCTCTTACCAGATTACAGAGTGAAAATCTTGGTATTGAACCAACTGAATTACCTCTTCTTAAAAGGAAAAGAGCAAGAAAGACACCTCAAGGGTCTGATAGTGAGACTATTTAATCATCATCATCCATTTCATCTTCTCCATTGCAAAGTCAACCATTCACTCTTTGTTATGAAACCAACTCAAGAAAAAGATAGAAAAGATAGATCAACGCCTTAAAATTCAGACTCTTCGATGGGGCAACCTCCTTTACATTAGATAAATGAACAATTCTTGGATGATACAAATGACAAAACCTCCTTTCTATATATAGGAGTCTAAGGAGCCACAATATAACCCAGCCGACATAACAATAATAATATAAAGCGACAATAATAACAATAGTGGGCTTCTATGGGGCACAATAGTAACAATATGGGCACTACATGGGTACATCAATATAATAAGGGGGTTGTACTAATAATAATAGGAGGTTACACTAGTAGTATAGGGGCCTAACATGCCCCTCTCCTTCAAAAAGTGTTGTCCTCAACGCTTGAGTAGTTCTTAATGCTTCTGTATAAACTTCTTGTCCTCCGATGTGGAATCTTTAGAGGGTAAGTTCTTCCACTTGATGAGATACTCTGAAATTGATCAATTTCATAGCTGTCGAGTTCTTGTTTCTGTGACTGCTCCAGGTTCCAATATGATTTTTCCTTCCTCTTCAACTTCTGGCAATATTGTTTGAATTGGGCTCTTTTGTAACTTTTGAATAAGTGGCCATACTTCTTCATCCTTCTTCGATTCATCCTTTGCTTCATTTATCCAATCTGGTTGGATAATAGAAAAAGCATAAAATGATTCTTTGACATCCTCATCCTGTCTTGAGAGTGCATCTACAACAAAATTTTGCTTCCATTTTCTATAGATGATGTCAAGGTCATAACCCAACATATTTGTGACACCATTTTTCTATTCTTCTAAAGATAATAGTTGTTCTAAAAAGTATTTAAGACTATCATGATCCATTTTTACCATGAAGTGTCTTCCCATTCGGTAAGGTCACCATTTGTTAAGTGCATGTAGTATTGCCAACATTTTCTTCTCACAAATAGCTTGCTTGAAATGTAGCAACAAAAATACCCAATCACCTACATCAAAACATTTTTCACTACAATGTTGATCTACCTGTTGTTTCATTTGATTTTGCACCAAAGTGGCATTATCCTTTAAAAGTTGGAGGACTTGTTGTTGATGCACGATGTGATCTTTCACCACTTGAACCTTTTTCTTCTTGATATGTCCTTCTATCTTTAGAGTTTGAGGAGTGATAATTTCTTCCAATCCTTTACAAGATATGGCTGGATTCATTTCTTGATGCTCGATGTGATCTTTCACTTCTTGAACATTTTTCTTCTTGATATGTCCTTCTATCTTGACAATTTGAGGAGTGGTAATTTCGACCAATGAATTACAAGATATGGTTGGATTCATTTCTTCTTTATCGATGTGATCTTTCACTTCTTGCACCTTTTTCTTCTTGGCATGTCCTTCTATCTTGAGAGTTTGAGGAGTGGTAATTCTTGCCAATGCTTTACAAGATATGGTCTGATTCATTTTTTCTTTCTCTGGGGTTGGGTCCTGGCGTATATCCTCTTCTTTTGATGTTTCTTGATCATTTTCTTCCTCCTCTTCACACTCTATGTAAAATAATTTCTTCTCATCACACTTATGACCTTTAGTGCATTTGCTATCACAATTGTAACAAAGCCCTTTTTCTCTTTTTT
>APFE030024044.1:0-13229 GCA_000404065.3 Pinus taeda | reverse complement strand
TAGAATTCAACCTCTTCAAGGGGGAAACCTCCTTTACATTACATAAAATGAACAATTCTTGGATGATTCAAATGAAAAGACCCTCCTCTCTATATATAGGAGTTAAGGGGTCATAAACATAATTAGAGCCTACAAACAATAATAATGTGAAGGGCACAATAATAACAATAGTGGGCTTTCTATGGGGCACAATAGTAACAATATGGGCACTACATGGGTACATCAATATAATAAGAGGGTTGTACTAATAATAATAAGGGGTTGCACTAGTAGTATAGGGGCCTAACAAGGCATGAGGTTTCCAAAATAGACATAGAGGTCATGGTTCGACACAAGGTTTTGTTAACCAGGAATCATATTTTTTGTCGGAACATAATCGACCAAAATATGTAACCCATACAAGGAAGAAGGACTGAGAGTTATCCAAATGTTTCAGTGTTACAAGTTCCTTTTCTATTTTTCCACATTCCCTTTTGGGGTAAAGAAAGCATCTCCATGCATGGTCTTACTAATGGAACAAAAAAGAAAAGACACAATACAACAAGAAAGAAAAATTGAAGCACAAGCAAAAGAGGCTAAACATAATGCAAGGCATAATAAAGAAGACAAGAGAGACTAAATAAAACAAGCATGGGATAAGTGCTAGAGAGTGAAAACTAGGATGAAGCTAATCCTACTCCTAACCTAACAGCTAGAAGGTCGAGGTCACGTATAATGAAATTTCCAATGAATCCAATGTAGTTGTTCCCAACTTGCAGTTACAAAGATACGATCAATGAAAAAAGACATAAAGAAGTGTGCAATGGAAAGGATAAGAACTTGAATATCTTGCACAAAAATTTGAAGGTCTTTCCTATCAACAAAAAGATACGCCATAGCCACCGCTTCTAACCAGTTTACATTCTTAACTTTTTTCTGAGTGCCATCATTCAACACACCTCTTAAGGTTCCCGTGAATGTGTCTCCATCTGCACCAAACTCCTTAGTAAGCGTGAGGAAATATCGGAAATTTTTATTTGCAATGGAGCTTTCCAGGTAAGACTATTCTAACAATTCAGTGATTGGATCATAAAATTCATGATAATCCTCTTGAAAAATCTGAAATATTTGAAAAGATGAATTTTCAATCAGAGGCATGGGATTACGATGGGAATCTTATGGGGGGGAATAGATCTTATCATATCAGCAGTCATGTAGAGACAGTGAGGACTTGACATAACCATTAGTGAAGGTTGAAGTGCCTCAACCGCTCGACAAAAATCTTAATAGTCAGATGTTGAACGATGAAAATTAAAGGATGTAAAACAAATATCATTGGATATATTGGTGGGAAAATGATAAAACAAATGATTCATCAAAGACAGAATAATGATCAGATGGGCTGACTAAAGCATCAGATTCTCAGTTTGTGATAAACAAAGATAAATCAATTTGAGCAGTGTCACAAATGCTTTGCACAATTGAATCATCTTCATCACATGACAAATGTAACAAACAATTTTCTTGTAACTGGTTACACACTATACTAGCATCGTAATCGTCGAAAGGAGTAAAAAGAAATGCTAGTATAACAAACACATGAAATCAACCAGCATAAAACAAGTGAAGAAAAATTGTATTCATCAAATAATCCATGCATTCACTGACACCCAAGAGGATTTCATGTGCAATGAAGAAAAATATTAACATCAAAATATTCACAAGAAGGATTAGGAGCTCATTGTTTTCAAAAAAAGTGCGACAGTTATGACTCCTTTGTCCAAAGATAATATTTAGAATAATCAAATTCGCAATTCCATGATTCTATGAGAGATACACATTCCAAACCTGAGTTTGATACAAGAGACTTGCATGAATATGAATCATTTTAAATGTAAACTTGAATTAGACTAGAAATTGAATCCTGAAAGTTCAAGAGATCATATTTGCAATGCCGATATATTTCAAGAAAGAATTACATTGAGCAAAACCATGTAGAAGGAAGATATTTGTGTAGAAAACCAGACCTGACTCACCTCGCGGGTCTTTCTAGAGTCTTGAGATCCTGACATAACCATCAATAGAAGTTGAAGTGCCTCAACTCCCAATCAAGTCTCATAACTTTCAAGAATTGTAAAATTGCATTCTTAAGATTGAACCAGATCATGCATGGTGTGAGGATGGTTGCTTTCATTGATTTTGATGAGGTCACTATTAACCAAATGGAAACCATATTTTTCACTGATTTGATCACATTTTACAACTTCAATAACCAGATTACTCAATTTGAAAGATTCATCTAATGGTAAATTTGAAAATACATGAATCAAAAAATTTCAGGAGCAAGAGTTGTCTTCATGAAAGAGAAGAGATGATGAGGGATGGAAAGAGTACTCAATGATTTGATTGTTTTTATTTTCATCATGGATAATCTCACCACCTTGTGTCAATTGAGAAGCTAACCCATCGGATGAATAACTTAAATAGCATGGATTATCTTCGTCACCAATAGATTCTTTGCAAATGGTAGAGCACAAGGGATAGTGAGATGAAGAGGAAGTTTTGATAAGGACATATTCTTTGACCAAATTAGTTTTTAGATCTAAAGGAAAATATTTGTGAGAAACTGGAATATCAAATGATGCACTTGGGCGTTCAACATCATTTACATCAACAAAATCATCACCATTAGAATGATTGTTTCCCAATGCTACGGATTGATAGAAAGAATTGATTACATTTGATTCACTACCGAGATTAGCATATTGAAAATCTTCTAAGAATGGAAGAACAACATCTTCACATGGAGGATTTTGAAAAGGAGAAGAAAGATTGAAAGCATCTTCACCTTCCCGTTCCTCTACCTGCGTAATGTGACTTCCTTGTATATGATCGCAATTTTAACCAGCAACTCGACAATCGAGAGAGTGTGAAAAACTAGTTGGTAGATCAGATTGATTGGGAGGATCATAGTACAAAGAGTCATCAAATGTAGATGATAGAGGATAACATAAATGTAGATCAGATTGGAGGCTATAATTATGAATATTGATATGGAATGTTGTAGAATGGGGAAGTTTGTCTTCACCATGGGCTTCATGACCCATTCTAGGATTTCATCCATTGAATCTGAGTTATGAGAAACAAAAGAAGAGCGAGAAGGTGGATTAAGAACTTGATCTGTATATTTTCCAACTTTATTGTCATCACATAGAGGCACCCTCATCGGAACTAGAAAAGGAGGAGTACAAAGAACAAAAGGAGCAGTAAACTCCTCTAAAATTAGAGGTGTCTCATGATTCACAAGAGTGGGGAAGTAGGAAAATCGAGGGGTTCATGTTTACCATATAAAGAGATAAGAACCAAGAACTAAAACTATTCTTTTAATAAATATTGATCAGTATCTTCTTCGGGAAATTCATAACAAAGGTAAAGGAATAGATAAAAAAACTCCTCAACTGATTCATTAGGCTTCATTCTTAAGTGATTGATTTTTTTACAAACATCTCTGTAATTATACCTATCAAAGGCTTGATAAATCTCCTTGAGGAAATGATCTAGGTGGATGTTGGTGGCCACCCACCTAATCCAGTTGGCCCCCCACCACTGTCTCTTTCAATTTTTCAGTTTCTTTAATTGTAGCACAATTTACTACTTTTGGCAATTTTTCAAGACTTGAACTTCTGGAGCCGTTTTGAGGCCCTAAACAACGTTTTTTGGGAAAATAGGTGCAAATTTGATAATTTGACTAATGTTTTCTACTCAAAAGTTGTATTCCTAGGATAAATATTTCTAATGAGATATTGTTCATGTCAAACGAAGAATTTATGCAAAATTTATGACCTCAGAAAGTTGATGTACTAACTTACCCAAACAGGGCCCATAGTTTTGGCGCTTCATCTCCTAGGGTTAGGTTTTTGGATGTTCAGGGTTTTCCATTGTTTCTCAATAATAAATAGGCCTTCAAGACTCATTTTAACACAGTTTAGAGGCATGTATCCGCCACATCTCTTCTTAAATATAAGCTACCATTGCCCGAGCTAGTCTATTTCCATTATGTTTGTAAGCATATTTCAATATTTTATATTAATGAAATGAAGTGTTATTTATGTTTCACATATGTATTTATGGTTATATTTGTGATTCATTTTGTGTCTATTTAATTTTGGATCAGTGGTATCAGAGTGGTCTACTCCTTCTTTGTTTTTATTTGAATTTCCCCAACGAGGTCGGGATATAAGGAGTTAGGGCTCTAATTGGTCGAACATTTGCAAGAAAAACCTCGCAAATCCTGATGGCCTTCCATGGTGGAAGAGAAGAAAGACAAGGGGGTAGGAGATCCTTTCAAATTCTTGCTCGAAAAAGCCCTCAAGTGATAGAGTAACGCGATGATGGATAAATTTTCCCAAATACTTCAGTGGATACCCAAAGGTGATGCATCTTCTTGCATCAGCTATTTTGGAAGCGCCATGCCATTTAAGGTACAAGTTAAATTTGACATCCCCATATTTTAAGGTTAGATAAATGCGAACACCGTAGATAAATGGTTAAATTTTCTAGAAGAATATTCTCCTATTCATGATTTTTCCAGTCGAGAAAATATTACTTTTGCACTTCTCAAAGCCACCCCCCACATCAAGGACTAGTGGGAAACCTACTCTGAGAAGAAGGACGAAAGTATACCCTCACTATTTTCAGCTACACCCACTTAGAATTCATTCCTAGATGCCATCAAGGAGCAATGATTCCCTTTTGGGAGCTATGAAGATAAATACATAAAGTGGACTAGGTTTCAGTAGGGAAGGAACCAAGACGTGCCGGAGTTTACTAATGTTTTTAATACCCTTCTCACGAAGTTGGGTATCAAATATTCTGAGCGTCATTTGGTACTCAAGCACCATGGCTCTATACACAGATACATACAAGACAAGATGAAGTTGCTGGAAATCTCCTTGCTCGACACGACATACCGATACGCTATCAAGATTGAGCAAAAGTTTAAACAGAAGAAGCGAGAATTTCGATATGTGAATCTAAAGCAAGGTGCCCCCAAACCATAGAGAAAAGGACAAAGTCAAGGCGGGGCAATCCAGGAAAACCTATCGAAGCTGCAACCAAAGAACAACACCCCAAAGATAAAGAAGGACAAGGGAAAATGGTGTGAGTTCCATAAGAGCTCCGCTCACAACATAAGTGAGTGTCGGGCCAAGCAGTCTTTGGTGGTTAAGCTTAAGGCTTCTGAGTCAAACGCATGTTATGACTCTGAGTCAGAACTTGACAAGGGGAATGACAAAGGGAATCATATCATTGATGCAGAGGCTAGTGCCATCGTGGCCACCACAAATATCCATAAGAATGAACCTAAAGATCCAGAGGAGGGGGAAGGACTCTTCCACTCACAGATGTGGGTGAAGGGTTCTCCGTTGTAATTCATTATCGACAGTGGGGGCCAAAAGAACCTCATTTCAGCCGAGGTCGTGAAGTGACTAGGTCTACTGACTAGAACACATCCACAGTCGTACACCATGGGGTGGATTCACCAAGGCTATAGGGGATAATTCCTTCGAGCCTAGCGTTCCACCTTTCCTTGTTTTGCACCCAGTGTTCAATGTAGATCACCTTCAGCCATACTTTCCATCGACATTGCAGAACAACTCACACCAACAGAGCTAAACCCAGAAGCCATGGAACAAACCACAACTAATCAAATCATGGACACACTATCAAGAAAAATTGCAAGCAGAAGATCCAACTATATCAGGTTGTCAAAGCTAGCCAACTCCTACACCAAGGAAAGTGGCTCACCACGGACCAATTTTAGTAGAAGTTTCCCCATCTCATGGAGGCACTTAACGCAATGGGGACCATTTCTTCCTAAGGGAGGGAGGACTGATCTAGGTGGATGTTGGTGGCCACCTGCCTATTACACTTGGACCCCCACCACTATCTCTTTCAGCTTTTCAGTTTCCTTAATTGTAGCATAATTCACTAATTTTGGTTGTTTTTCAGGCCCTAAACTTCTGAAGCCGTTTTGAGGCCCTAAAAGAATTTTTTTTTGGGAAAACTTGTGTAATCAAGACTATTTAACTAATGATTACCATTGGAAAGTTGTATTCCTCATATAGATATTTCTAACGAGGTATTGTGCATGTCAAACAGAGGTTATATTCCAAAGTTATGACCCCAGGAAGTTGATGTACAAACTTACCCAAATGGGGCCCATAGTTTTAGCGCTTCATCTCCCAGGGTTAGGTTTTTGGATGCTTAGGGTTTTCCATCATTTCTTAATAATAAATAGGCCTTTGAGCCTCACTGTAACATAGTTCAAAGGCATGTAGCCTCCACATCTCTTCTTAGAGATAAGCTACCATCACTCGAGCTAATTTATTTCCATTCTGTTTGTAAGCATATTTCAACATTTGATATTAATGAAATGAAGTGTTATTTCTACTGCACCTTTGTATTTATGGTTATATTTGTGATTTTTTGCGTTCATGTTTAAGTTCAGATCAATGGTGTCTATTTTTTCTTCTCTTTCTCTATTTTTCTTTGCATGTCCCCAACGAGGTCAGGATATAAGAAGTTACTGCTCAAACCAGTCGAACCTCTGCAAGACCAGCCTCACAAATCCCGACAGCCTTCAATGGCAGAAGAGAATTAAGATGAGGGAGCAATAGATCCTTTCAAAATCTTGCTCAAAGAAGCCCTCGAGCAACATAGGAGTGCGATGATAGACAACTTTGCCCAGATCCTTTAGCAACTACCCAAAGGCGACACATATTCTTTAAGCAGCTACTCTGGAAGCACCATGCCCTTTAAGGTATAAGTTAACTTTGACATACCCATATTTGAAGGTCAGATAGATGCGTACATCATAGATAAATTGTTAAATCTGCTAGAAGGATATTTTTCTATTCATGATTTTTACAGTCGGGAAAAGATTACTTTTTCACTTCTCAAAGTTGCCCCCCACATCAAGGACTGGTGGGAAACCTACTGTGAGAAGAAGGATGAAATTAGACCCACTTGGAATTCATTCCAGGATGTCATCAAGGAGCAATACTACCCTATTGAGAGCTATGAGGATAAATATATAAAGTAGCCCATGCTGTGGCAGGGAAGGGACCAAGAAGTGTCGAAGTTTACCAATGTTTTTCATACCCTTCACACGAAGTTGGGTATCAAGGATTCTAAGCGACATTGGGTACTCAAGTACCACGGCTATCTACACAGAAACATCTAAGATGATATGGGGTTCCTGGACATCTCCTCCCTCAGCACGACATACTGATACGATATCAAGATTGAGTAGAAGTTTAAACAGAAGAAGCGAGACTTTGGATCTGCGAATCTGAAGCAAAGGAAAGGCACCCCAAAACCGCAGCGCAAAGAAAAAAGCCAAGGTGGGATGACTTGTTGAATCCGTATGCAAATAAAAACACCCCAAAGACAAAGAAGGACACGGGAAAATGGTGTGTGTTCAATAAGAGCTCCACTCACAACACAAGTGAGTGTGGGGCCAAGCAGTCACTTGTGGAAGAATTGAAGGCTTCCAAGTCAGATGCATGTTTTGACTCTAAGTCAGAATAGGACAAGGGGAATGACAAAGGGAAGCAGATCATTGACAAGCCTAGTGCCACCGTGGCCACCACCAAGATCCAGAATAATGAGCCTGAAGATCTGTAGGAGGGGGAATGCCTCTTCCACTCACATATGTGGGTGAAGGGTTCTTCGGTGGAGTTCATTGTCCACATGAGGAGCCAATAGAACCTCATTTTAGTTGAGGTCGTGAAGTGGTTGGGTTTACAGACTACAACACATTTGCAGTTGTACACCATTGGGTGGCTTTACCAAGGTTGTAGGGAATAATGCCTTCAAGCTCAACATTCCACCATTCCTTGTTCTGCACCTAGTGTTCAATGTAGATTGCCTTCACTCATACTTTCCACCTTTGTTGGACACATTCAACATTGCAGAACAAATCACAGCAAAAGAGCTAAACCAAAACTATATGGAACAAGCCACAATTGGTCAGATCATGGATGCACAATTCAAGAACACACACAAGAAAAAGATCCAACTATATTGGGTTGTCAAAGCTGGCCAACTCCTGCACCAAGGAAAGTGGCTCACCAATCAACAGAAGTTTCCCCATATCATGGAGGCACTCAATGCAAAAGGGACCATTGCTTCCTGGGGGGAGAATGATCTAGGTGGATGTTGGTGACCATCTGCCTATTCCACTTGGACTTCCACCACTGTCTCTTTCAGTTTTTCAGTTTCCTTAATTGTAACATAGTTTACTGTTTTTGGCAGTTTTTTAGGTCCTGAACTTTTGGAGCCATTTTGGGGCCCTAAACGATGTTTTTTGGGAAAACCAGTGGAAACATGAGTTTTTCATTGATGTTTTCCACTCAAAAGTTGTATTCCTCATATATATATATATATATATATATATATATATATTATATATATATATATATATTTATAATGAGGTATTTTCTGTGTCAAACGGAGATGCCAAAGTTAGGACCCTGGGAAGTTGATGTACCAACTTACCAAAATGGGGCCCATAGTTTTGGTGCTTCATCTCCTATGGTTAGGTTTTTGGATGTTTAAGGTTTTTAATTATTTATCAAAAATAAATAGGCCTTTGTGTGTCATTGTAACACAATTTAGACACATGTCACTACCACATCTCTTCTAAGAGATAAGCTACCATCGCCCAAGCTATTTTATTTCCATTATGTTTGTAAGCATATTTTTTTAGTATATGATATTAATGAAATGAAGTGTTATTTCTATTGCACCTTTGTATTTATGTTTATATCTGTGATTTGTTGCATTCCTATTTAAGTTCAGCTCAGTGGTATTAGATTGGTCTGCTCTTTCTCTATTTTTATTTGCATGTCCCCAACCAGGTCAGGATATAAGGAGTTAGGGCTCGAACTGGTCGAACCTTTACAAGACTAGCCTCGTAAATCCCAACAGCCTTCACTGGAGAAAGATAGAAAATATTAGGGGGTAGGAGATCCTTTCAAAATGTTGCTTGAAGAAGCCCTTGAGTGACAGAGGAACGTAATGAAGGACAACTTTTCCCAGATCCTTTAGCGGCTACCAAAAGGAGACGCATCTTCTTCCAGCATCTACTCTAGAAGTGCCACGCCCTTTAAGGTACAAGTTAACTTTGACATCCCCATATTTAAGGCTAGATAGATGTGGAATTTGTAGATAAATGGTTAAATTTGCTATAAGGATATTTTTTTGTTCATGATTTTCTTGTTGGGAAAAGATTACTTTTGCACTTCTAAAATCTACTCCCCATGTTGATAAATGGTGGGAAACCTACTGTGAGCAAAAGGATGAATTCACTATCTTCAGCTGCACCCACTTGGAATCCATTCCCGGAAGTTATCAAGGAGAAGTACTACCTTTTCGAGAGCTATGAAGATAAATACATAAAGTGGACCACGCTGCGGCAGGGAAGGGACCAAGATGTGCTGGAGTTTACCAATGATTTTCATACCCTTCTCAAGAAGTTGGGTATCAATGATTCTAAGCGATATTTGGTACACAAGTACTACAACTGTCTGCACAGATACATCTAGGATTAGATGGAGTTCTTCGACATATCCTCGCTTGGAACTGTATACCGATACCCTGTCAAGATTGAGCAGAAGTCTCAACAGAAGAAGCGAGACTTTGGATCTATGAATCTGTTGAAGCCCCGAAAATCGGGTCGACAACAAGGAGGATACCCACCCGGTCCGGACCTTGATTGGCAGCTCCTTATCCGTTTGGTATAGCGGGTCTGACTGGGGATAATGGGACCAGTTTCCCAATCTAAGGGTGTGTGTATGTGTGTAGAGTTGAATGATGCTGATCTAAGAGTACTTAAAGCTAATTTAATTCAGATTCTTAAACTAACTCTATGCTATTGTAATCTAATGAGAAACAACACATCTAATCTACGCTAACCCGGGGTGTATATCTTCCATTATGCGATCTAAAGAGATTTCAAACAATTACTAGTAATAAAGATCATTCAGCTATCATAAGAATAGAAATCAATTAAGATAAACCACTTTGCATAAGAAGTTAGGCAAAACAGTTGTGAACAACATATCGCATAATAAGTTATTCATATATCAGACATAAATAAATGACTCCACCGTACACAAGTGCCAAATGGTAACTCATACATTCATGCAATAACATATAAACAACTGAAAAATGTAAATCACTTTAAGAATATAAGCAGAAATGGCCAAGAGATAAAAGTACCATTTATGACTAATCCTACTCATAAACTTCAAGCAAAAATGATTTATCTCTACTTGTTCTAACATCTACTAAGAGTATAAAAGTGAAACATCAGTAGCAGACATCAAATGCAAAACATTAATAAATCTCGATCCATCCATTCATCAAAACCTCCTCTGAGGGTGCAGAAGTGCATGTTCCGAGGACAAGTTTTTGACAAATTTCTGGACCTTTCTCTAAATGCATGAGAAGGGTTTAAATACTGCTAACTAATTAACTTAATTACATAAATTTAGGATACGGTTTTAAATAACTGCCCTTCTAATAAAGCAAAATTATTTCTAAAAATTGAATCTAATTCTAAACTATTTTTGTATTTGTTCCTTAGTGTTGTAAGCACGCAACATTCGCCATGGGAAGAGTCGGCTAGTTGCCTTCCGCTTTCGTTTGAGCTATGAAAATAGAAATAACAAGCGTTGGCACTACTTTCTGGTAAACTAGAAGATATTTTCGAGAATCTTCCCCTTATTGGGTGTACTCACTGCATGTATACTTGGTAATGACCCAAATTTCTCTTAAATTCATTCTGCTTTTGCTATTTCCGTTTCCGGCCTTGCGGATGACTGAAAAAGTTAGGGAGTTAACTCTCTGAATAATTTTCTGCATCGAAAACTGCCTCCGTTCTTCATTCCGAGCTTTTCTAGTGGGTAAACTTTAGGGTTTTTTGTAAACATGCTGCTTTTGTGCGTCTTTGACTCTGAGATTTAGGTGGCCTGTTGACATCAGCATCTGTTGAGTGATACTCTGGAATCTGTGGTCCTGTCGCATGCGGCATCTGTTTCTGAAGGGATTTCTTCTCTGTTCTCCGAGCATTGACGCTTTCCCCTTTTCCTTAGATGTTTCCTGCACATTGCTTTATGTTATTTCCTGTCTTATAGTTTACACAAAGGAAAAGAGTAATGCTAATAAAGATTGACATGAAAGCTTTAAGCTCTTATGAATGCATAATCATGACATCCATAGCGAACTGACTCTTCGAAAAACACGAGACTGTCCTTCCTGAATACTTTGGCATAGAATCATTAATTTCTTTTAAGGTGCGCGCCCAATTTTGGTTAACGGACAATTTTCCATTGAATACTTCACCGAGGAAAATTTGCGATGGGTGATTTCTACGACTCGTATCGCAGCATCGTGGATTGCATCGTCAAGATGTGTCATCGCAGAAAATCATGATCGCGAATTTTCACAAATCACATTTATCGCAGATCGCAGCATTGCAGATTGCAGCATCGCAGATCGCAGCATTTAGTCATTCAGTCATTGTGTGCTACTTACGTGATGTTGCGATATGCGACGTGGCATATCGGCGATCGGAGATTTCTTAAGTTTTTTCATTTAAGAGCGCTTCATAATGAATGCGATGCGATGAATTTCGCGTCGCTTCTTCGTAGTTTATTATGCTCATAAGAAAATGTTTCATTCTTTTGATGCGATAAAGTTTTAAGGAGTCAAATACAAAATTTTTCATAAAAATGTTTGTTTGAATTTTTTATTAAGGGTCCCCATTTGCTTGGTGTTATTGCTAAGATCAAACAAAGAGGGGGGTTGTTGGTGGCCACAACAATGGCGATTCACTGGGAAGAATCAGTTATCTCTGTTTTTCTATTGAATTTTAACTTCCGAAATAGAAAAAATTTCATAAGTCTAAATATTGTTACGGACAGATAGAGTACATTATGCTTTATCCTATCGATGATATTTTGTTTCAACCTTTTTCAATTCCAATCGTTTACTTCCTCAGGCTTAGTCCTTGTATTTACATCAGCCATTACTTGGTCTTTTAAAGATAAAATAAGGTCATCTCTGTGTGTTCGCTTTTTAAAATATGCTCATTTGTCATAGGTAGAGCCTCTGTTGCTAGTAGGCGTCCATAGCCTCGACAGGGTTACCTGTTACCTAGCAATGATCCTTTATCCTGCTTAAGTCTATTTACAACCTTTCAGAGAAAAACCCATTTTGACACTTTTTCCTTTTTTATTCTCTAAAGAACAATGTCTTGGTTTGGTGGCCAAATTATGACACAGTCATTTCATTCACTTGATTTACACTTTTGCTGAACAAGCTGGCTCGTGATGAGACCCCTTGTCTTTTGATTGCAACAATCTTGAGTCGTTGCCCTATTTTGGTGGACAGTATTGGCAAAGTCAGCAAGTTGTAATATCTATGATCATGATAAGCCTGCTCATGATGAGACCTCTTATTCTTTGAGATATAGTGTTTTCTTGGATTGTTCCTCTGAATGCTACGATTTTCTTTAGCAGGGATGAAACCATTGTTTTTCCTTAAGAAAGATCTGAACAACAATAATAGAGTTTGAAAACAGCAGCTTTACAGAGAATATTTATTTTATTATTGATACCTTTCATTGTGATGATATAAAACAATTTTTTGCCAGAGGTTTCTTTCATCAAAATTTTTTGAAGTTGAAACTAGTATCATATCTAGGCTAAAGTTAACTCTATCTGTCAATAATAAATAAAGATCAGATTTTTTGAAAAATTTCTATTTGTACAAGCGAAAAAATCAAAATCTAACAGAGAATTGGTGTCCTTTTTTCGTGAACTCCTGTAGTAACCATCTACAACT
This sequence comes from Pinus taeda, assembly GCA_000404065.3. Classification (NCBI taxonomy): domain Eukaryota; kingdom Viridiplantae; phylum Streptophyta; class Pinopsida; order Pinales; family Pinaceae; genus Pinus; species Pinus taeda. Next base: position 338 of record APFE030024044.1, on the reverse strand, counting down.
GGTTTTATTTATAAGAAAGAAGAAAAACAAAAACTATCCTACAAAAAATAGAAGAGTAACCTTCTATGGAAAATATATTTTAAGGATTTGTCCATTAACAGGCAAAGAATCCTTTCTACCTGCTAAATCCTGCAAGACAAACGTTGATGGGCCTATGACTTCTACAATTTGAAAAGGACTAAGCCACATTTTCTGAAATTTTGTATGTTTGCCCTTTTCTTCATGAGCCTTATCCCATTTCAAAACTAGATCTCCCATCTAAAAAAAAATTCTGGTCATTATGCTTGAATCAAAAGAGGATTTTATTAGCACTTGGTGATGAGCATGGGTTTTCTTAG
>APFE030024040.1:138673-160851 GCA_000404065.3 Pinus taeda | reverse complement strand
CATTAATAAATATTATTATTATATTTTTATTTAATAAAAAAATTAAGATTTAGTTTATCATTAACATATAGACCTTGAGTTGACATGGTCAGTACCAAAGAGTTTATTACAACCGCCACCCACATGCTTAAGGCAAGGGCATGGTGTCCTCACTCATGAATGCATAGGATGTGGGCTGGCAAGGTGGCAGAGGGAGGGATAAGGAAGGGTGATGGAGACAGGGAAGGTATTCGATGTGTCGAGCAAGTGAATTTTGCAGAGGAGAAGGAAGGAAGCTCAAAGCAAAAGAGAGGAGGTGGAACTTGACTTGCGGGCTAGCAATGACTTTCTTGTATGTAGTCTGGTCTTACTCCTGGTCAATTTCTAAGCTCTAGTCAAATTCCTACGACAATTTCATGCATTGGTGGGGCTTCCGCTTGGGGGAAGGGAGAGGCAAAGGGCCGTCCCAATGGGGCATAACTCAGTCAGGAAGAATCTAGGGGAGGAAAGGGAAGGCAATGGCCTAGCTTTGTGTGTTAGCCATTTTGCTTTTGAGCCAAAATTTTGGCAATGGCATGGATATTATGGGGTTGAGCGAAGCTATAGGCCCATACCTTTTAGCCTAGTCCAGGGTTATTGGGGATAACGGGCATGTCATGTCAGGGGGGTTGAGTGAATTCGAGAGAGGTAAATGAGAGTTGTGGGTAGGGGGACAAGACACCAGCAATGCCAACAATTCACTAAGAAAGCCCTTGAATTTGCATTTGCATGGTAGAAAGAGAATAGATAGGGACCTTGGGGGGAATAATTGGCAGAGAGGCAAGCATTCCCATGATAGGAAGCTACTAGCTGAGGAAGGGGCATGCCGATATGACAACAGTTATAAAGCTTGGGTCCAAATGGGCCTACAAGCCTAGCTCCTAATGCAGGGGGGTGACCAACAACTAGGCTATGATAAGGGGGAGTGGCATAGGGTAGAGACTGGGCACCCGAGTTTGGAACCCAATCCCCTAGGCCACCTATGGCCACAGGCACTCCTTAATCCACTATAGGCTAGGTAGCGCAAAGAAGCAAGGTATGACCAGTTGTCATGGATTGATGTGAATGGAATCAGGGATCTAATGGTGTTTTAATGTCTACACGGCATTAAGGAACAAGACATGACTCTAGAAAAACGCTGGCATGGTCGTGGATTTAAGGGTCCCGCTCCTGAGACAACCAAGAGACCCAACCTAATGGAAGACCGCAGTGGCCACAACCCTACTGAGCACCTCATAGCATAAGAATTTGCATCATATAAGGATGAAACAGATGAAAGTACCCAAAATCTGATTGATGACTAGGAAGAAGAGATAAAACATGAGATGGAACCAGACGACTAAATTGAAATCTGGAGGATGATGGTTCCTAATCAAGGGAATACAAGAGGTAGAATCATGCAATTCAAACACACCCTGTACCTATATTTCTTTATGAAAATTTTGCTTGGTAAAGTGATGGAACAAGTCTCTGTGGGGATGGAAGTCACACTGCAGGGCCTACCCAATTACAAAAAAGACATGGACAAAATCCTCTTTCAGTTGCACAAACAGGATATCAGAATTGATTGTATTGACGGACACATTCCTTGCATCATGGATATGTTTAGTATGCCAGAGGAAACTGCTGAAGATCACACTCCTATTGCCTCATACTTCGAGGAGAATAATGTCAAGAAGGATTAGTTCCTCTATCCTTAGTTTTTGTTTATGTGGATAAGATTTAAAGTTCCTGTTGTTTATGCTAGAAGTTATATAGTATTTGGACAAGAGACTGAGACCTACCTAACCTTGCTAGAAAGACTGAAGCAGTTTTGTTTTTTGATGGTGTATAATGATGACCAATGGCTAACACAATCGATTTCCCCTCGAGGTGAGCTCAGGCCATAAGGTAAATCTGTGTGGTGTAAATTTCCTTATATATAATTAATATAAAATGGACGTTCCTGCCCAAGAATTACCAAAAATAAATAAATTAAAATTATAATAAAAAGGATCTATATATATCTATATATATATATATATATATATATATATATATATATATATATAATATATATATATTATATATATATAATATATATATATAGTTAAAAAATATTCCAAAATCATCATATTTCTTTTATATGTCATTCAATTTAGAATATGGAATGTCAACTTCTCTGATGGGGGACACTAAAGAATTTTCAAGTGTGATTGGGGGTCACCTAACACCCCACCAAATTGAAAATACATTTAATAGGGGGTGGCATGACCTGTCCTTCCCAGCCACACCCCCCATGTGTGAAGCATGTTGAGAATTGTATGTTTGCAATAGTACTGAATTGTTTTGCAGATACTGAATTGGATGTATGATATCTTCACTAGTTTTGGCATGCATGGCATATACATGTGGTTTCTTGGTTGTGATCTATCATCGACATGATGAATTTCTTGGATCGATAGTGGATTTCCTAGCCTTGCCATTTCCTAGATAGCCATGGTGATTCTAGGTTTACTTTGATTGTTTTTTGTTGGTTCTCATGTTTCCTTAGCTTAAGCTGATCTATTAGTTCCTAGAAGACCTCGATGGAAAAACACTATGGAAGTTGTGTAACAGCTTGGGTTGGGTTACTAGTCTTGGAAGCCATTGTTGGGAAAACACTCTGGAAGCCCTTGGTGGGTTGAGTTACTAGTCTTAGAATCCTTCGTTGGAAAAATGCCCTGGAAGCCCAACGACAGTTGTGGGTTGAGTTACTAGTCCTCGAGTCCTTGGTTGGAACAAATGCTCTATAAGCCATGGAAGGCTTGGATGGAGACCAACCTAATGACGGTGTTGTGATGTCTGACCGTGAGGTGGAATCACTCTTTGATGGGTTGAGGTGGATGACCTCTAGAATCCCTGGATGCGTTTTTGATTGATGTGTTCTCTGAGATCCCACATTCATGCTTGGAATATGGCATAGGGGTGATTGGATGAAGAGAGACTTGGCTCAACCAATCTATGGTCAGGTTGAATGTGGTAGTCCCATCCCTAGTTGGTTCATTACATTCATTAATCAGAAATTCATTCCCTTGATTTTCATATGTAAAATTACTCATGTATACATGGATTTTGATGGATGATATGTCGATTGTATTTCTATTCCTATTATGCTAGTTATATGTATATTTTGTGACAATAGCTATGTATGGCTCTTAGTATATTTTTACTTGTATCTGAATGGATAATGTATCTATGATCTATTAAATGATAAGGCATAAAATTACATGACGAAACAATGGTCCATGGTGATTCTCATATAAGTATGAGATCACTACATTAAATATGTTGTTTACACCTGTAGGTTACATGTTGATGATATGTTTAACAAAATTCCTGTTATGGCTAGTAGGGGTTTGCTTATGGTTTTCTTCGGCTTATTTCTTTTTCATCCTTTTTCCTTGTATTCTTATCAATTTTAATTGATTATTTCATTCTAGGCAGTGTCTCTGGAGTGTTACTCTGGCCTAAGTTGTTTCAAACAACAGTAGGACCTAGGGGCAAGCTATCTAAAGTGCTTGTTTGGTTGTTGTGGGTCCTGAGACTGGTGTTGGATATATGTGTGTTGTAATTTCATTGATTCCACTTCCTTAAGGTCACATAGGAGGTTGGATCCCATCATAGTAGCCTCTCATCACATGTTTACCCCAGTTGGCCAGTTACTTAGGTAGACGTGGGAGGAGGGTGTTACAGAGTGGTATCAAAGTGTGGTTTTACTCTCCTTGGACTATGTGTTGGTCATGCATTCATGTCAGTTGCATGTGTGTCTCTTGTGTTGTAATCCATGTGCTTGTTGCCCTTGCATGTTGTTGATCATGGTTGTAGTGATGTATCCATATGAAGGTTGAAGGTCTTGTCATAGAGTATATGTTAATGTGTGTATGGTTGATTGTGCAGTATTAGGCACATGAGTGTTCGCATGTTATTATGTGCACATGATGTGGTTCTTATTGCCATGTATCATGTCATGATTTCTGTAGTTGATATAGTCATGCATTGATGACTGAACTCTAGGTAGAATTATGAGGATATGGTTTGGTACTTATGTGTTATATGTTTATATGCAGTTGTTATGTTTGTGTGGTCTTGGTTATACTTACGCATGAATAGTAGGTCAAAAATGGTGTGTGAAGTCATTGTATGAAATTTAGGCCATCATGGTGCTATTGGTTGTTATGAATGATAATTAGATGGTTTATATAAAGAAAGGGATGCAAATCATGAAAGTGAACTTGTAGTATTGGACCTCAAGGCAAGAGTAGATTGTCATATAGGTATTGTATGTTAGCATGGAGGTATGTAAGTTAAGGATTATTATATGCATTAGGGTTATATACATTAGGTTTATGAACATTTATTTGATTTTATGGTTACATTCATGATAGATGTTAGATGATTAGTGTGGTTATATGCACATGTGTTGGATAGTCATGAATGATAGTAACATGTGGTTGTATGCATTACTCTTGTTCCTATGTTAGATAACTTGATGATTAGGTTATATGTTGTTGATTAGAATGATATATAGCTTATTGTTGTTATATGATATTAACTTGATGATTAGGGTTACTTCATTGAGATTTTGATGTTATAATTTGGATTGGTCATATGCATGATGGTTATGTTCATTGCATTGAAGATCTTGATGTTATATTTATTGTGCTAACCTAGTTTGACCTATGCAAATGGTTATGGTTGTGTTACTCATGTATGAGTTGACATATTGGTGATATGGTGTCGTACTAATCTATACTAATAGTACATATGTGATCATTCTGCATGAACGACAGATGCTTATGAGATTATAATGTGAACATGTTAGTTAGTTATTGTTATGGATATCATGATTTATGTTAATATATTGTGAAGTTGTATCATGCTAACCTAGGTTCATTGTGAAGATGATATCGCCTACCCTTAGATGCATTAAGGTATGAGATTGCTTATGTCATCTACTTAGTGCTTGAATATTTGATTATCACATCTATTTGGTGTTTGAGTGTTTGGTGTCTAGCTAATTTATTTAACATGGTATGTTGCAAGTTGGTTAAATGTTTGATGAATTGCATAATATGATTATGTGTTCAAATGACATTGTTTTAGATGATGGTACTAATACATGTGTTAAGACAGCTGATAAGAACTTGAGTGTAGTAGGTGATAGTTTTCGTATTATGCCTAATTACTATGAGTTGACTGTGGATTATGACATGATGGTTAGTCTTAGTAAAGGTTGATTTCAAATTGATAGTATGATTGTCTTGATATTAATTTGGAACATGCATTTGATATGTGATATCAGTTGCATGGTAACATACTTGGAATTAGTACGACAAGGTAATAATTGATGTGTTTACATAGCTAATAGTTGGGTGATGTGGCAGCACATTGTAAGCCCTAGTTGCAACAAAGTAAAAATGGTAAAGGAAAGGAATTAGGCAAGAATTCCTTTAGCTATGTTTGGAAACCCTAAGTCCAAATGAATGAGTGCTTTGTATATAGGAAGTCTTCCTATCCTTAATCTTGTTTGACATTATGTGGATATGTGCTAGATTCATGAACATTTACTTGAGAAGTATATTATCTAGTCTCTAGTTACAGGTGGATCTGTCAAGATAATTGGAGTCCCTTTAGACATGGCACAAATGTGATTAGATACAAGGCAACATGCTTAGCACAACAAGAAAAGGTAATTGGTGTATTGTAATGTTATATATCAAATTATTGTTATGTGTTTATTGTAGTATGATGTAGGGGATTGCACGACAAAGGAAATTACCATGAAACCTTGAAGAAGGCTCAGGTTGAGCTTTCCTTGGGAACCATGTGGATTGAGTCATGGTGTTTGTTTTTAGTCTTGAGATTTTGGTCTTTTGCTATTTTCTTGCACTTGATTTGGATTGTTTTTATGTCTAGTGCATGATCATGCCACTTTGTGGCGGAGTTGTGCTGTTAATGATTTTCATGGTTTTCTTCTTGTTTGTTTCTTGTCTTCCTTTTTATTTTTTGAGCCTTTGGAATTGTTTAGGGAAATAGGAAAGTTAATGGATCTCAAGTAGAGATGTGTGGTACTCAACATGTGATGTAAGGATTGGATGAAGCTCGGTGCATGAGTAAGCATAGCGGATGGTAAGACTATGAGAGTCAGTTGCACTAGCTAGGTCCATTGTGGTAAATGGACGTTGGTAGTACAATCATGAGAAAGGTAATAAAAAATGGTAAGGTAAATGGATTTGAGGCATCATATGCATTGGCTATGTTGGGAACTGTTGCTCTTAATGTTACACATGTGTTGCATGAATAAATGAAGTTCCCTTGACATAGACCTTATGTTATCTAGTAATTATGTTATGATCATGATTATGCTATCTATATATGTATACATGAATGTATGTATTTCATTGTCTACAAGGTGATGATTGTTTTATGCTAACGGTTATATATGTATGTATATATGTATCTATGTCACTTTCCAACAAGGATTGTTAGGGATCATTCTTATGGAGCAATAATTGCTTCCACAAGTGAATGGCATGAAGAGGTTCCTGGTTCATGAGGAATCAAGTGGGAAGAGTAGTCATGAAAAACATATGAGGTTAGTATCTTGTGGTTATGAGTCGATATTATGTGATTATACTATGTCTCTGTTATGGACTAGTTATACCGAGGGATACATCAACAAAATGAAAGCAATGTGGTCTACTACACGTTGGGACAAGAATGAGTATGACACTCAAAGAGAGGTTGCCTGGCAGTGATAATGTGGTTGGGATGTGTGGTACTATTGTTATGAATATGTTGTGTATGTTCTACATGTTCCATCTGTGATGTTGTGCACATGCGGTGTTGTGCATATACAACGTGTGTACATGTTGTTTATGTGATGTTATATATAGGGCATTAGTATAGATAGTTTTGTATGAATGTTGTGTATTCAATGTTGGGTATAGATGGTGCTATGTACATGTTGGATATATGGTGTTCTGTACAGATTGTACTGTGTGGATGATGGATATGCGGTGTTGTATGCATATGGTACTCTATGCATGTTGGATATGTGGTGTTGTGTACAGATGATGCTATGTACATGTTATAGATGCAGTGCTATGTACATGTGTTCTTGCATGCATGTTGTACATGTGGTTCTAGGTACATATGGTGTGGTTTGCATGATTGTAAAAGTGGTGTTGTGTGCATGTGGTGTTCTATACAGATTGTAGAAGTGGTATTGTATGTAGGTGGTGTTGTGTACATGTCATGCATGTGGAACTGTGTACATGTGGTGTCGTGTCTATGTCGTTCATGTGGTACTATGTACATGTGGTATTTTGTACAAACTGTACAAGTGGTGTAGTGTACATGTGGTGTTGGGTACACATTGTGCAGGTGGCGTCATGTACATGTGATGTTGTGCACACTTTGTGCAAGTGGTGTGGTGTACAGGTGGTACTATGTACATGGTGTACATATGTCACCGGAGCACATGTGGTATTGTGTGCATGTCATACATGCTATGTTGAATGCATGTGGCACTATGTATGTGCATTGTGTAGGTGCATGTATTGTGTGGTCTTCTACATTAGGTATAGATGTATTGGGTTTTGTTGTATGTTAGATGTAGGTTTCTATATTGTGTTATGCACTAGGTGTAGGTGTATGTGTTGTATGTAAAGGTAGGTGCATGTATTGTATGGAGTTATATGTCGTGTGTGGTTGTATGTGTGTCGATCACACTATGCATATGTGCACATGGTTGAGGAGAAGGAACCAGGTGTTTTTCAGGTGTGGAAATCAATCTAGTAAGTGTACAGAAAGAAAAAAGGAAAAATTAAGGATCGATTAAAGGATAAGTATTCGTATCTTATTTTCGTCTTATTATGTATGTGATTTATGATTCTGGTATACGATGACTATATGTGATCTATGATTATGCTTTATGATCGTTACATGTAATTTATGATTTTGATATATGATGGTTATGTTTTGAACTAACTTGATTTGATATTTCTATAAATGTTGATTTTGTCAAATATGCTAGTTTGAACTGTTGTGATGGGAAGCGAACATGATTGCAAGTGTACCTTATTGACGAGCTACCAATGAGGTATGATTTGAATTTATTTCAGTTTATTTTAAATCTAATGGAAGTTATGTGCTTGGTATAGGAATGCATGACATGACCATTTGGGTGGTTGAAATCGAATGCAAGAATTAGAAACAATAGTGAAAGAAATTGGAGCATGTGACAATATGCTCGTAGAGCACTTCAGGAGCAGGGCCATTTTGTGGCACTCATACCCAATTATGTCCATTGATTGCCATGAGTATGCTATGACTAGTATGATGATTTTAAGGTAGGGCTATGCCTTAATTTTTGTATCTTCCGATGCGAAGAGTCCTTGCCAAGGGATGGACTTCCTACAATTGAGGTGCCAGCGAAACTTGCACTAGTAAAAATGACTAATTGGTTACTAAAAAAACAATTAAAATTTGCATATAAACGACCATTTTTCAGTCGGTGACCAATAGTAGCTAATTTACAGTATCTTATAACGTGACCAACTTTTAGTCATTTTTAGCTTAGTCATTAATTGGATTCCTCAATTTTACCGTCTAGTAGTATATTTAGTCATAAATTTGGTCATTAATTCTTCATTGGTTTAGTCATTAATTTTCACAATTAATGACCAAATATACAACAAAATATATTAATATATGAATCCTCGAGAAAACCAATTAATGACCAAAATTTTGGTCGTGTTATAAGATACTATAAATTAACTACTAATAGTCATATATATGCAAATTTTAGTCATCATTTGAAGCCAATTAATGACCAAATAAGTATGACTAAATTTTGGTCATGTTATAAGATATTGTAAATTAGCTACTAATAGTCATATATATGCAAAATTTAGTCATCTTTTTAGTAAAAAATTTATTATTTGCAATAGTCAATTATCCTTTTTTGGTATTTTCATAGTCATTATATAAACAATTCATTTCATTTCATTCATTATCATTATAAATGACTAATTTAGTCATATATTCATTTTATTTGTGTTCACCATTAATTAATATAACCTACTAATTTAGTAGTTTTAAATTGATTTTATGTGTTCATTATTAATTAACATAAATTAATTCGTATGATTTTGCAACTAGATTTTAAAACAATGCCATACAATGTGCATGTTTATCTAATATGATAACGCAAAGTTACATATGTTTATTACAAAAGTAAATAATATCAAGTGCAAATAAAAATAATCTCAACCATATAAATTCTATTATATAAAATATCAAGTATTACAATATGAGTTTCCAGCTTAATATCGGTTGGACTATAATTTACACATAAAATATTCTTTCATCATTTCAAAACATTATTGTTGTGTTGCCAAACTATTGCAAGTGAATTCACCAACTCTAGAGGCTTGACCATACGCCTCTATGATTGTGTCTTATCCAAGATATTGGCTCTAAGGATATCACTAGAAAAATTATCTTCTCTCTCTTTGCCACTCCAATGTTATTGTTCTCCTCTTTCTTCAATTGTTGCTTCTTACCATCAATATCGAGTTCCTATTCTAAAAATGAAAGAAGATACAATGCAGAGTATAAGACATGAAATATGATGAATACTTGAATATAAAATAAAGTAGACTATATAAATATTTATGCGACATATACCTCAACATTCGATAGTGGCCACTATGCGGCTATATGACCTATATAAAGAAAGAAAATAAAATGTCACCATAGAAAATAACACCTTAGGAACTTAGTATTAAACCTTAAACAAAACCTTAGGCACAATCATACCAACTAAGTTACATGTTAAAAATATCAGAAAATAGATAACTTGTGAAAACAAATGGAAAAAAAAATAGACTAATGTTAAAAATATCCTTATTGCTTGTTCTAAAGAGGCATCTTCCTTAAATGTGGATATTCTTTTGCCCACAGTAAAAGTTTCTTGATATTATGACCTATGTTTTTAGGATCATGAGATTGATCCAACATCATATTGGATTGTGAAAACAAAATGATTCATCTTTCCAAGATGAGTACCTCACTTGGTTCAATGAAGGTGCTAGCTATGAGTAGTTTCAAAACCTTAGGGAAGTAGAACACTAAGGCGAAAGAAACTATATCACCACTCATCCACTGAAATAAAATATTTCAATCCCATAATGGCCTCTAGGAGTACATTTCGTTGGATGGATATCACACTCTGAGAGATGATTGTCTAATACACTAAGAAGTGTACATATATTGTCATAGTGCCCCTCACAGCCAAACCCTATAGTTGTGCCCTATAACATTAATCATATTATACTATTTAACTATAAATTATGATTATCATATAATTATTAGTTTGAATAATTAGTCTGAAATTGTGTTTTTAGTATTTACGCATACATTAAAATATTCATGAAAAAAATATGTACTTTTTGTGACTAGTTAATTTTGAGTGAATCTAAATACACAAGAAATTATGGTTCCTTGATGTTTCTCTAGCAGTTATGCTCTCATTGTACCATTTGATCCCATCTCCTCTACTGCTTTTGGTGAATTCCTCTTTGATGATGTCCAATGCCAATGCAATGGACATTTATCCTCGATGTTTTTCTAAGACAAAGGGAAGCTCCATAATTAACAACCAAAAAGTAGCCTCAAATATATTATTGGGGGCCCAAACGCAGTAATTATATGACAGGCCAAGAAACACTACACGTTAATCATCTTCCCTTTAATATTGATTAATGATTTCCTTGCATGATCATATAATACTAGAGTGTCAAGTAGGGACATTTAAAGTTAGTCATCCATCAATATCACCTTTGATAGTGCTTAGTAGTTAATACTTCCTATTACACACACAATAGATCACCAACTTGAAGGATAGAAATATAAACACAACAAAAATGAAATTAAAATAAATGTTAGGAAGTCAAATGCAACTAACCTTGACTTAAGAAAATACCAATCCCTTCACATTAGAAAGGCATTCTTAGGCACTAAAACAAAAAATCCTTCCATTGCATCATTTTCACCATTTCTTTAATTTCTTTAATTGGGAACATAACTTTCAAAAAATAAAAAATATTGAAAAGGGTCTCAAAATCCTAACAAATTCTCGAGTGATTATCACATCAATTAAATAGAAAAGCAATCATTCGATATGCTTTTAACTTGTTGAATATATTGAAGAATATGAATCTTTCTCATCCCTTGCTGCTAATCATATTGTAATCTATGGGTTCCAATCAAGTAATTGATTTCCCTCCAAGATAGTTAAGGGATCACTTTGGAGAAGGACTTCTAGCAGCATTGGGATTGTAGAAAGGGAATTAAATAGGAGGGAAATGAAGCACTTTAGTGTGTTCTCCAAAATATTTCAATGCAACTGAAAATTATTTTAGACTCCCTCCACACATTTTAAAATAGAAATCATTTAGTTGCATCTCATTTATTTTCCACCTTTATGTAATATGTAATTCTTTTGGTAAGAATAGAACATTCATAGATATTGTCATTAAAGAGGACTATTCATAACCCTAATAACTTGGGCTTAAAAAAAAAAAATTCATGTAGTGAATAACTCTTAGATGGTATATTTCAGTGATTAAATTGATAACTTTGTTCTTAATCTCATTTTAACAAAAATAAATTCCACCCTAACTAGTTGGGATCTAACAAATCAATAATTTGATGTAGTAAAGTAAACTTACATGGTAGATCCCAATTATTTGCAATGGAAACTTTATTATTGATCTTATTAAAACATAGATAAATTCAAGAGTATATATATATTTCCTTATCTAATACAAAATTTGAACACATTCTGAGATTTCATAGAAATATAATGATATGATTTACCTGTATGACATGAGAAAGATATCTACATCGAGCAACCTTCACTGGACAATAGTGTTATTGAGACACCATCTCATGGAATTAGAATCATGTAGATAGATAGTGTTATAAACATACCTCGCGACACCTATTCAACACTACCTTCAAGCTTCAAATTCATCAGTTGATTTACTTTAGTAGCAAATTCTAATGGGATTTCATTAAATACAACCCATCGAAAGCCATTTATGTCTGTTGTCTTTGCCTTCTCTAGGTCTATCCCCCTCTGGAAATATAATAACTGATATTCGCAAAGTTTTGAGTTACTTTCTTCATGTTCAATATGGGCTATTGGGTTCTTCGTGTGGAAAAGGTTGCAAATATTAGATGTCTTAACAATAAAACACCATCATAAATATTAGATGTCTCTTGGGTGATTTATAAAACACCATCTACTTAAAACATGATATATGTTAGTAACAAAAACCTACCCAATATCCAACTTAGGAATTCAAAATGTTGCAAATAGGAGATGTCTTAATAATATCAACTATTTAGTTGCATAATCACACTAAAATAGACAAATATTTAAAATGTTGAAAAGTGTGAAAAAATGGAGTTGGAATATTATAGTTATGTCAGGGTAGATATAGCTACGTGAAATGTAAATTCTATATAACATTCTAAATATCCTTTTTCAGTCATTTAAGAGACTAACATATTTTTTTATCTTTGGTTAATAATTTAATATTGGTTCTTCACCAACCAAGAGGAGATTTTAAACAAGTGTGAAAATTCTTATTCATTACCCTTCCATATTTCTATGCACAATAAGATACAATATACATGAGTTATAAGTAATATGATGTTTACATGTTATATCAAGGCAAACTTTTTCTCATCTCATTAACTCTTATCTTATAGTTTGTGATGGATATAGCCTTTAAAATTATAAGCCATCCTTGTCATATCTTATATTTAATCATGGGTATAGATTTTAAAAGAATCAAACTTGTTTGTTATTTTATGTACGTTCAATTTAAATGGAAGTGCTCATAATTTTATTCAGTATTATCTTGTACAACTGGAAATAAAATGATATGGGGGTGGTGTTTCTAGTGATTTTTAAACTTTCTTTAATTACCTAAATTTAGCCTATTTAAAATAAATATGGGTGGTGTTTCTAGTTATTTTCAAACTTGTTTTAATTACCTAAATTTAGCCTATTTAAAGTAAATAGTTTCATTGACCATCTTTTATTCAAGTCAATAACTTTGCTCGACGAAATTTTCATGTCATCCACCATCTCTAAAAATTATGAACTATTAGTAATATCTTGCACTAAATAGACAATGTTGGCATATAGTATTTTATTGTGTTTCTTACTCTATGTTACAAATTTATTGATATTTTATGATTCTTGGTTTAAATTTCCATGCTAAGACTAGATTCATCATGCCTGCTAGTATTTTTAGCTATTCACACATCATATTGCTCACTTCTAATTATATCAAAAACATAGAGTATGCACAATGACATATACTGACATGTGGGTGTCTATTTTACTTAATGATATTCTTGATTTTTTAACCTATTCCAATCCTACCACAATGAAATTAAGAGAGACTGATGCAGGAGCATCCAGGGCTAGTCAGCAATGTGGAGGATTGTCCACATGTTGTGGCTAGTCGCAGTAGAATTAATTAACTGTCGGTCAAAAGTAGATTCACTGAGGAGGTTGGATTCCTAAAATAGTTTGTTATTGTAATAAATAAGAGATTATCTTATTTAAATGTAGAGATAATAGTTATTAGTCCAGGTGTGCTTGAAAGCAACAAAGTAGAATATTTCTGTTTGATTTTTAATGATATGAGATTACATTATTTGTTGTTAGAGGATTTAGTGGATAAAATATAGTGAAAATTGTAATAAGGAGGAGACTCTTCGTAGAGGTGAAGAAGAGAGAGGAGCGAAAGCTCAGGTTTTAGTGTGAATGTAACTGTGTATTAAAATTGTTAATTCTGGAATAATTTAGAAAAAAAGTGAGGTTCTGTTTTATTTTGGGTATTATGAGCTTAATGGTATTCTACCCAATTCGAATGACAATTGATGAAATTGTGTGTTAATGTCTGTGTAATTGATTGAAGAACTTCGATCTGTGTTTGTTTTGGAAATTGTATGCATTGTTATATACGAGCCTGTGTGATTCGATAATTGGCTTCTTTGGGAAATTGCTTGAAATGATAGTTGTCCATGTGTTATTTTATTTATAAAATCCCTGTGATTAAGACAAACGTGGCATAGATTGAAGCTGCGAGTTGTAAAAATTTTTAATACGGAAACTTGGCGCAAAGACACTTGGTGAACCTCTGAGTGGATTTAAAACATATCTGTTGTTTTGTATTGATTATTCGGTCTGATAACAACATTGCATCGGATCGAAGAGAGGATTCAATTATCACATTCAGTTATCAAAGGGCATGGACACAAGGTTCATAAAATTGTTTTGAACTGAAGTCGGATCCGTTTGTAATCATCGCGTCAGCGCTGGAGTAGCAATTGACAGTTGTAGTGAGCTGCAAATCGTGATTTATGAACGCTGATTGATATCATTTTTCTGCCACTGATTATATCATTTTTCTGCCACAGGTTGCCGATTGATATCATTTTTCTGCCACATATTGCTTATGATGCTGTGAAAGAAGCATTGGGGTCATTGATTCATGTCCAATGGGCCGATGGTTCTAGCGTTGGCCTGGACTTCTGCTTTCACGACAAACGCTCTTTGAATTCGATCTTTTCTGCTCTGACATTCCATTTCAAGGAAGGAGATTACATTGTGATCGATTGTAACTACTTATTGGATACTGGTAATGGCATAATTTGCCTGGCCATGGCACCGACTATGAAACCAGATGTTTGGGACCTGGAAGGACTGCATGACTAAAAAGCACGAATTCTCTGGCCTAGAATTAGAGAGAACAAATAATACTGATCGTTTACTTAAAAATCCATTGTTTTTGATTGAGTCTGGCAATCCCTTGTTCATTTGGTTTACTGATATATGCACAGAAAGCCTTGGAGCAATCGATTTGTAGAATGGTTGGAAGGGATGTTCAATCTTGAATTGAGTTTATTGATGTCGAATGCAGAAAGACCATTCTGATTCTGTGGTGAATTTGCAGAACTCTGTTTCTGCGCAGAGTCAGAGAACAATGAAGATGATCTAAAGGTCGATGTGTGGATGTTGACAGAGCGAATGGTAAGTTAATGGGTGTGCAATTATTGATGATTTCCAAAACTGAATGGGTAGGAAATTAAAATGTAATTGATATTCAGTCTGATCAATAGAAGGGTGTTGCATTTAAATTTATATATGGGTGTTGGCAATTACACTATGGCTTTCGATTAAAGGTGTGTCAATTGCTGAGTTGTAGTTTGAACCAGAGTTTTTGAGAGGAACTGAAATTACTAACTTTTGAAATTGTGAATCAATATCACATACTTCTGCAAATTGAAGTGTATGCAATTGCCAGCAATCTGAAATTTTATATGGACAGTTTTGATGTATTTGTTGTGTGCATGAATAGATAGTGATTCTGGGTATCGTAGGGGTTTTCCCTACGTCATTTGGTATCAGAGCTTGGCTCTGTGGAAATCAAAGAGAATGTTTGCTGATGAAGATTTAAAACTACAGAGGTATGGAAACAGTGGCATGTTAAAAGATTCAAGACTGCAGCAATATAAATCAAGAGAAGTTGTGAGAGAGGAACTAGATAGAAGTGGCAGTGAACCTAAAGAATCCAACAAGAGATTGGACAGAGAGGACAATTGAGGTGTTCTCGAAAGAAAGAGTGAGAGATTGTAGAAGCCTAGAGGGAGCAAAGGTGTTGCTCAAGATAAGATTATGGATAGGGGATCGTGCTTACCAAAAGACTAAGTGAGGAGAGCTTAGTGAGGTAAGGTTGTAGTAAGAAGGACTTGCTGTGTAGAGGCTTGTTGCAGAGGTGCGAAGAACTCATGGAAAGAGAGGAGCGGAAAGTGACTACAGATAGTCATAGCGAAAGTTCACAAAGAAGCCACAGTAGAAGGTAAGATGCCAAAGAAAAAGGCATGAGGATGAGTCAAGAAGAGTTTGACCGAGAGAAAGTTGAGATAGATTTCCAGATTGGAATATTGATGAAGATGCTGCAGAAAAATGTTTGGACCATGAGGAAAAGAGTAAAGTTGCCAAGGCTACGAGAAAGGAGAAATCAGTAAGTGAAGTCGGAGATAGTAGAAGAATTGAGAAAGATTGAGCAGATATTGACTGCTCAAGAGGAATCAGAGAAACTCAGAGAAGCAGAGCTAGAATTGGAAGTTTCCATTTGTAGACCAAAACAAGGTGAAATGTTAGGGGAAGAGGATAATGAGAGATCAATTGAAGATCTCATGGACTATAGGCAGAGTTCAGAACAATTCGAAGATATGTTGACAAAGGAAGGAGATGAGGCAATGAAGCCTTGTGATTTTGATTCTTACAGTTTGTGTATGTTTGCAGGATATGCAAAGGATGAGGGATAGCCAATTGAAATTGTCACAACCAAGAATGAAGCTGAGAAGGAAAATTGTGATGATCTGCTGGAGAGATTTCACAAGGAGATAGAATTCTTGGAAAGATTACTCGAGGAACCCAAAGGAGTAAAAAAGCTTACAGAACCTGATGGAGGAAAAGGTGTAGAAAATAGCATTAATAAATATGATGCTAAAATTAGAGAAATTGAGCAGCGATTATTTGAAGGTGAGATGAAAGATCAGGAGCAACAAGGGAGTTATGTCCTCAAAGGCATGAAGGAGACAGAAATATTAACTCAGCAAGATGGAAGTAACCAGAAGTTTAGAAGGACTGATTAGCTACATGAGAGTGAATTTGAGGAAGGCATTAAATTGCAGAAGTATAGAAGCTGGCAGTAGAATGAAGAACTAGAAATTGGTCTGGCAGTAGAAATAAAGTTATGTGAAGATCGAAGATACAGATGGAGACCGAAGAAAAGGGTGAAATGGAAGTTATTGCAACAGAGGTTGAATGGCAAATTGATGAACGAGTTCAGGAAACTAGAACAAATTCATATTGATTTGAAGTCACTGCAAGAAGGATCAGCTCAAATCCAAAAGATCTATGATGGAGGAATGGTGCTTGAAGCATCAAAAGAAAATGGAAGGTATTGTATTTTGAAAACTAAAGGTTGTTGTGTGTTTGCAGGTCTTATCGATTTGAGAAAAGACAAACAGTTATTGAAGACTATTAAAGAAATGGCTACTCATAGTCATATGCAGAATAAGGAGGATGGCAAAAGAATTTTTGAATTCAAAGGATACACTGAGTCGTTGAAGATCATTGATCTTGAAGAAAGCCAGAATGAAGGAGGATTAAAGATAGATATTGCGGACAATGCAGTTAGTAAAGATGGTGCAGAACTTTTGAGAGAACTTCCAGATGAGATGGCAGATTTGTATAAGTCGAATCTTTTGATGAGGAAGCCAGGTAAAACATTTGTGTTTATTGAGTTGATTAATTTTTATGAAGATTTATATGCAAGAAAAGGATAGTGTGAAGTCGATCTGAACCAAGAAGAACATATCGGATTAATGGAACGTATGCTGGAATTTGAAGCAAGAAATGATGAAGTCATGAATGAGAAACAAGAAGAAGAACGTGGGAAAAGGCATTTGTACATTTCAGAAATGTATATGGAAGATTATTGGCACAAAGATTATGATGTTCTAATTCAAGAACACAATCAGTTGCAGCAGAATAGTATTCAGCACATGAGAAGTGAAATGGACAAAGAATTGGATGAGTTGTGGAAACTCATGCTACAACATTCTAGTAAAACAAATATAGGACAAAAGAATAAAAGAAGATTGTCTGGAAGAAATGGTATAGGAAATGAAGAATTACAAATTAGAGTGAGCAAAACAATAGTGAGGTATGTGAAAACGATAGTAGCAGATGGTGATGCATTACAACATAGTGGACAGAGACTTGAGGGACAAACAACAACAGCAGTAACCAAGGACAGACTATCAAACCAAGTATGGGATCCAGGAGGACACAGACATGAAATGCATGGTCAGGAGATCATGGTTAATTTAAACTTTGGGAGTCTGATGTAGGAGCATCTAGGGCTAGTCAGCAATGTGGAGGATTGGCCACATGTTGTGGCTAGTCACAGTAGAATTCATTAACTGTCGGTCAAAATTAGATTCACTGAGGAGGTTGGATTCCTCAAATAGTTTTTTATTGTAATAAATAAGAGATTATCTTATTTAAATGTAGAGATAATAGTTGTTAGTCTAGGTGTGCTTGAAAGCTGCAACAAAATAGAAGATTTCTATTTGATTTTTAATGGTATGAGATTACGTTATTTGTTGTTACAAGAATTAGTGGATAAAATATAGTGAAAATTGTAATAAGGAGGAGACTCTTCGTAGAGGTGAAGAAGAGAGAGGAGCGAAAGCTCAAGTTTTAGTGTGAATGTAACTGTGTAATAAAATTGTTAATTCTGGAATAATTTAGAAAAAAAGTGAGGTTTTGTTTTATTTTGGGTATTATGAGCGCAATGGTATTCTGCCCAAATCGAATGACAATTGATGAAATTGTGTGTTAATGTCTGCTAATTGATTGAATAACTTCGATCTGTGTTTGTTTTGGAAATTGTATGCATTGTTATATATGAGCCTGTGTGATTTGATAATTGGATTCTTTGGGTAATTGCTTGAAATGATAGTTGTCCATGTGTTATTTTGCTTATAAAAGCCCTGTGATTAAGACAAATGTGGCATAGATTGAAGCTGCGAGTTGTAAAAGTTGTTAATACGGAAACTTGGCAGAAAGACACTTGGTGAACCTCTGAGTGGATTTAAAACATATCTGTTGTTTTGTATTTATTATTCGGTCCGATAACACACGTTGGATTAGATCGGAGAGAGGATTCAATTATCACATTCAGTTATCAAAGGGCATGGACACAAGGTTCATAAAATTGTTTTGAATTGAACTTGGATCCGTTTGTAATCATCGCCTCAGTGTTGGAGTAGCAATTGACAGTTGTAGTGGGCTGCAAACCGTGATTTACGAACGCTGATTGATATCATTTTTCTGCCACATATTATATCATTTTTCTGCCACAGGTTACTGATTGATATCATTTCTCTGCCATAGATTGCTTATGATGATGTGAAAGAAGCATTGGGGTCATTGATTCATGTCCAATGGGCCGATGGTTCTAGCGTTGGCCTGGACTTCTGCTTTCACGACAAACTCTCTTTGAATTCGTTCTTTTCTTCTCTAACATTCCATTTCAAGGAAGGAGATTACATTGTGATCGAATGTAACTACTTATTGGATACTGGTAATGGCATAATTTGCCTGGCCATGGCACCGACTATGAAACCAGATGTTTGGGAGCTGGAAGGACTGCATGACTAAAATGCATGAATTCTCTAACCTAGAATTAGAGAGATCAAATAATATTGATCGTTTACTTAAAAATCCATTATTGTTGATTGAGTCTGGCAATCATGTGTTCATTTGGTTTACTGATATATGCGCAGAAAGCCTTGGGGCAATCGATTTGTAGAATGGTTGGAAGGGATGTTCAATCTTGAATCAAGTTTATTGATGTCGAATGCAGAAAGACCATTCTGATTCTGTGGTGAAGTTGCAGAACTCTGTTTCTACGCAGAGTCATAGAACGATGAAGATGATCCAAAGGTCAATGTGTGGATGTTGACAGAGTGAATGGTAAGTTAATGGTTGCGCAATTATTGATGATTTCCAAAACTGAATGGTTAGGGAATTAAAATGTAATTGATATTCAGTCCGATCAATAGAAGGGTGTTGCATTTAAATTTATATATGGGTGTTTGCAATTACACTATGGCTTTCGATTAAAGGTGTGTCGATTGCTGAGTTGTAGTTTGAACCAGAGTTTTTGAGAGGAACTAAAATTACTGACTTTTGAAATTGTGAATCAATATCACATACTTCTCCAAACTGAAGTGTATGCAATTGCCAGCAATCTGAAATTTTATATGGACAATTTTGATGTATTCATTGTGTGCATGAATAGATAGTGATTCTGGGTATCGCAGGGGTTAGCCCTACGTCAGAGACAAGCACACAATAAGGACTATCAATAAATGAAACTGGAGACTTTAGAATGCAACTCAAATTGTACTTGAATGTAATAATAAGTATTTGCAGCTTCCTAGTCACTCATAATCATCGAATCGCACTGTGAAAAATTCCTTGCATTATGAGAATGTGGTAGCAATTGCACTAATCCTCTGTAGTAGTTCCTTGACTTTCCTAAAGATATAATTTTAGAAATAATCCTACTCCTCCAATTCTTCCCTATACGGATCATCTTCTCCCCCCCCTATTAATAGTTATTTTTCAAGGCAACAAAATAGAACTCTCCAATAGCATCATCGTCTTTCAAAACAATGCTTGAGTATTTCTTGATGATTGTCGAACTAGTCTCTACTTAGTTCCATGAAATCCTTGATTTTTCTCCATCACACAAACCTCTTTTCATAATAAAATTATAAATTCCACATATGCATTCCTCATCCCAGACATACAAATTCTTTGCAGTGGAATACTTTATCATTTCTCCCTCGGTGCAATAGATATCGACTACTGTGGCATGGACATGATTGGTGTCATAAAATGGTGCAGTGCATCCTTTAATATTTGTCATAGAACTCCTCTCACCTCACAAAAATACTCTCATCTACAATAATGGCAGTCCTCTCAAACTACCTGGTCTCCATCTCATTCATCCTGAAATAAATGGATATTTTCATGGGTGACAAAGTGTGCTTGGGGATTTAATAGAAGTAGCTATCACTAAGAATAAATTACAATGCAACATAATAGTTATCCACGGGAGGAACAACCCTGCCAAGCTACTTCCAAACTAGATCAGATACTCCATAATTACCTCTTATAACAAACAAAAGATAACCTCAACTGCCTATAGAGTATACCTATGCATTGTAACAATGAAAACACTATTAAAAACAACATCTACAACATTGTTGGTCAATCTATTCTTCTAGTCAACGTCATGCCCAAATTTTCAAAAGTACCAAGCATGCCAGAGTCCACCTCATCTAGCCTCCTCTTCTTCTTCTACTCTCCTTGTTTAGGTTTAGAATAATAGCAAAGGTCTTGGAAATTGATGGGTGAGTAAAATTTATTAGACCATTTGGGTTCTTCCAATTTTAATCATTGTTTGCATTGAGTCTAAATGGAAAAGCCATTCAGGTTCATTATTTTTAACTAAAATTAACCTAAGCTTTGAATACTTGTAAGGTTTATTGGATCTAAGTACATTCTAATTAAAATATAGTAACATGGTCTAAAACTATAGGCATTTATATCATAATCTAAGGATGAAACAGAAAAGTTTTTATGTTCAGGATTAAAAGAAATTTTAATTTCATGTAACAAAGTTTGAGGAAGGTCTAGTATTTGCATCCTGCCAAAAAAATTATTGCATCACTCGAACCCTTTAAATTTGGGCATGGTTGAGTACAATACAGAAACAATCAACCACTAAGAAAAGGTGAAAAGAAAAAATAAAATTTCATGCATTCCAACCCTTGAAAAGTTAGGGAGGAAGCGAACTGATCAGTACAATAAGGACATGAAAATTGCTTACTTGTCCATTGTCTTTTGATGAATTGTTGGCCGCAGTCAAGATCTGCATTATCATAATCATTAAACCCTTTGCACAATACGGACATGCAAAATGCTCACTTCCGCATTGTCTCTTGATGAATTGTTGGCCCCAGTCAAGATTTGCATTATCATAATCATTAAATCCTCAACTCTAGATGAAATTTATGCTTCGATCATATAAACCCTTGAAATTGTTTACCCATTAGAACCAAAATCATCTTTAGTAAAAAGGAAGAACTCCTTAGAGTCCAAATTCATACCCATGTACAAATGGAAAAAATCTCCACACCCAACAACCTTGCCCTTCCTTCATCTAATTGTTGATTCTCTCATAAGGTGTTTCCCATGAAAACTCCATCTGGGCTTTGAATCCCATTAAATCCATAGATCAAGTAGATGGTATTCCTTGTTCTAGCATTTGCAAGCAGATATGAACAAGGCATTGAAAAATGCAATGCCATAATGTGATGTTGTAATCGGTGAATATTTTATTTGAACCCAACACTAAATTGGAAATGAAAAAGGAAAGAAATATTTATAATGG
>APFE030024040.1:93072-122432 GCA_000404065.3 Pinus taeda | reverse complement strand
GATCCGAAAAATTTATCCTCATTAGTATTTATTTCTCTAAAGCAGCTCATCTTTTATCATCATTCAGAAGTCTTCATGATGGATCTCATTTGGGATTTGAAAAGTTGGCATAAAAATGTTCATACTGTGGATTCTCCGGTCACTCATTCAAAAAATTATAATATTTTGTTGATTGTCTTTACGTTTTGGATCATTAAAAATAATCATTAAAAATATAATAAGAAATTTTTCTACTTTTAATTAATGTTTAATTTTGTTCCAAAATAATTACATTAAAATATACATCATATTTTTATTTATTAAAGCATTTCATTTAACATGATTTTTAAAATGTTAATTTTCTAATGAGTAATATAGGTGTATTTTATTTTTACATACAATATTTTGAAACTCAATATTGTGACAGTATATTTATGGTAGGGTTTTATGTTTCCATTATTTGGTGGATGAATATAAATGTTTTTTTTTTAATATTAGCAATTGGTCTAAAAGGTGCAAAGGAAAGTCCACAAGGCTTCTAAATTGGAAAAATTATATTTTGATTTTAAATAGTAATTGTTATATTAAATATAGGTTTTGGGTTGTGATGTGAATATATCTGTTATCACTAACTGGAATAGAGTATCATAGAGTTGATGGTGCATGTTAAAAATGCAATTCATTTTATTTAATTTAATAGCCAAATTGTAATAATAATAAAGATTCATGTATTAGATATAATATTGTTAATATGTAGAAGAGATAAAGTAGTGAAACTTTTATTTTTGCCATGATAGATATCAAACACTTCCGGCCCTTGAAAATGGCTGACACAATCAAAACACCAAACGTGAAATAACATGATGCAAATTATTTAAAATATATTAAAGAAAAGATCACTTTAAGATAAAGTGCTCACAACGTGAAAGAACATCATTCAAATTATTTAAAATATATTAAAGAAAAGATCATTGTAATGATAAAGTGCTCACTTCAAGAAACTAAAGAGTTGGATATTCAAGAGTGGTGATATTCGAGCATATGACAAGCTCAGATCATTTATATCAGCTGAGACATATAATATTTTTACAAATAAAACATATCTCTGAAAACAAACTGGTTTTGAAGTTAATTGTCCTTAGGATTCTAAGAGCACAAAACATAGTGGTTTTGAAGTTAGTTGTCTTTAGCATTCTAAGAGCACCCATACACTCCCCATACAACCCCATATCCTTTTCATAACTCTGAGTAGTAAAGAATTCACTACCATCTCCTACAAACAAATGAACAGAGTATGCATCTACATCAAGGATTCCACTAGAAAATCCCTGAATCAAAGAAGTGAAAGGCAATGATTTGTTACACAATTTAAATAAACCTTCAGTACAAATAACATATGGATGAACATAAGACAAACAAATCTATCTTTCAATTTCACCACAAATCATAGGGAACATATCAAGTAGAAATGAAAGTTTCAATGTGTTGATATTAGTTGACCTAATAAGCACTGTCATAAAATGGGAGCATATCCTTTTATCTTATTACATGCTGAATTCCTTTCGATTAGTTTTTTTAGGATCTATAGAAGTGAGATTATGTGCACATGCATGAAGTAGAAATGTAGCTCCAATTGGAGTTGCTTGTATATCTTCAAGCATACATGTTCAGAGTATAGAAATAAAAATCAAATATTATCTACCAAGAAAACTTGGGCAAGCACTTGATGCACAGACACAAGGTACATGCATACCTTTGCTCCCAATACTCCTGAAAGTGGAGAGATGCAAAACACATTCATAATTATTCAGATACCAAATCAATATATTATATGTTCAAATATAAATCCGTTAAACAAAGATATTTTCTAGTGGAAATAATATATTCCCTTTTCTTTTGAAGTGAGAAGAAGTGAACAATGGGAAAGTTTATGTGAGTATCTTTTGTTAATAAAGCACTCAACTCGCCTAAACACACAACATTGAAAAAAAAACCTTGTGATGGTGTGTCTAATGTAGTTAGCCATCTAGGGGTAACACTACTATTAGGACTAATGAGATCGAGGAGAGTAAACATTGAAGGAGTACCAAACAAAATTATGACATTTCAATAAAGAGGTTTCTTAGATTGATCTTGTACCTCTTCATCATCCTATATTGTTTTCTTGGGTTAAGATTTCTCTCTTTGTTTTTTCTTTTATTATTTCAATGATTATCATTTCTATCTTTATCATCATCATTTCCTCCTCATTGAGGATGTCTTCTACCACCAATGCTTGATAAGCCTTTCTGCAAATCCAAATCACAAGGTAGATCTCGAGGAGGAGAAGAATATTTATTCTCATCACCAATAGAATTCTCTTGAGAATCCATCACTTTTTTCTTACTACCTTCATCAATAGCAGTGGTGAATCATGACCATCCCTTCCTGAATAAGCCTTACCTTGTGTGACATTAAAAGTAGTGTGCAATTTTTTTTATTGTTTGTACCAAGGCCTAAACCTCTAGGATATTTTGTAATGTTGTAAGGTCTTTGTGGACCATCCACAATTTTTTGAATTCTTGTAACCCTTTGTACTTGAGTTGAAGATCAAATCATAGCTAGGACCATAGAGTTGTTTATTTTCTACTTCATTAGTAATTAATAACTAAATTTCAACCTCAACCTTTTTATGCTACTCATCATTAGTCATTAAATAAAATGAAACTACCTCATCCTATGGGTGTGACTTATCATACAGTTCCTAAAAATTTTTCATTAACAAAAACATCCCAGAAAACTAAGTTACCACTTGCAAATATTTACCAATTAACCACCTAGTGATCTCTTTTGTGGGAATTCCATTCTTGGACATTCCAACTCCCTTCTCAGTTCTATCAATGGGAAAATTTGATAGTCCAACGTTAAGGTTTGGAATGGAATCCCCAGGTCTTCTAGGAAACACTAAATATTAAGGAACAACTCGCTCTTGTAATGAGAAAATATCCTTGTCTTGTTCATTGTTTGTGGTTGGGATTAATCTGCCTTTCCAAATTTTATAAATATTATCTCGATCTTCAGCAAGGACACGGACACTAGCACTGAGTTGTTCCCCGACTGAACATTCAAAATCCTAGTTGTCAATGACTTCTCATATTTCCCATAAGTGGTTGTGTTACCTCCATCTCTACTATGCCTCTCCTAAGGATTGTAATGGTGTATAGCTTGTGAAAGGAATAAAGGGAGTCATCTCTCTTTAGCATCTATCTCATGGTGCCATGTGTATTATGGAAAATGGGTTTCATACTTAACCACAACTCTGAGAATCCAAATATATGATGATTTATTTTAAGCCTCCCCTAGATAAAAGGCAAACTCCTCCAAACTGGATTTCCCTCCATCTGCATCCCCTACTCATCTGTACCAACTCTAGCGACATCACATGCACAAAGGATGACAACATGATGAGCCCTAGTGTTGAAAGTTCAACAATGTTCTGATAGTCACGATCGATTCCAGTTGCCAGTAAGAGGTATGCTTCATCTATAGTACTGCCTACCATAACGCGTTGGGGACCACCCACTAGGTGGACGTATCCCACCTCCTCATCAAGATCGGAGGCCATAGGGCTTGAAAGGTAAAAACTATAAGGTAGAGGGTAAAATGTAAATGTAAAATCTTCGATTTGTTCACACCTTTGAAACTTGCACTCATTGTTGTAGACCAGTCCTTGACTGTCACGTGACATTCTACAACAATCCCCAAATTCGACACTTGGGCAGTTGCACCCTTTTTTTATAGAAGCACATGTTGCCTCAATTGACCTCCCCAACCACTGATATTTGGTCTCAGTAAGAATATCCCCACCTCATCACCTGCACAGGAGTTAACTCTCCGCATACTCCTGTAATGCCCCACTTAAATCTTATCCTGCAAATTTTGTTAATGTTTACATTATCTGAAACTATTGAGAAATATTGGTCTAATATAAAATTCATGATTTCCATTATTCAAATTCCCCACTTACCTTCTCAAATTGAATCTTAGGTAGGATATGGTCTCCTTTCATTATTTCAGATAATATATGTAATCAGCTCACATTCCCCAATGTACCCTCACATTTACTAGGGTGAAGACATGGTCCTCTCCATGTAATTACATCTCACATTCCCTAATGTACTCTCACATTTACTTGGGAGAAGACATAGTCCTCTCCATTTAGTTACCAATATATATATATATAGATATAGATATAGATATAGATATCTTACATTCCCAAATGTACTTTCAGATTTACTCGGGAGAAGACATGGTCCTTTCCCATTAAATTCCCAATTTTATATTCATGTCACATTTCCAAATGTACTCGCAGCTTTACTTGGGAGAAGAGAAGTCAACTGTAAGGATGGATGAAAATTTAATGACATTAATAAGAGGTGGCTAAGATGGAGAAGGGAAAGAAGGTATAAAAAGGGAAGGGGGAAGGGAGAAAAGGGGGAGGGGGGTCTTGCTTATGATTGTGGGGTTGGTTGTGATTGTTTTGACTTGTTGTGTTTTTGGAGACCTTAGAAACCTAAGGAGGTTTCTTGGGTTGTTGAGAGGAGGGAAGTATTGTTATCTTGGTCTGGATCATTCATCTTGGACAAACACACACTACATCTGTTTGGACTTGGGCTCGGAGGGCTAGGGAACTTGTGGAGGTTTCCTGGGCTAGGGATTAGTTGGCTGGGAGGTAAATCCACTTGGGTCCATCAAGAGGAGCATTCAGCAGGAGCAGTAGGACAAAGATATCTACATTAGCCACCGATACAGGTATTCCCCCTTAGATTATTCTTGTAAATTTTATCAGAATGAAATATTCACCTTAAGTTATGCTGATTAGAATGAAATGATAAAATTTTATTTGTTTAAAAGTCGTGTAAGTAAGTAAGTTATCACCTCTGATCGCATTTAATTTTAGAAGAAAGTAGATCTGCTAGCGGACCTTAGGGTAGGTCTCTTGTACATGGTATCATAGCAAGGTTCAAAATTTGGACCTTCAAACCCACACTAGATTGGTCTCCGTCATATACACCATATGAATATTGTAGCACTACACTATAGCCTATTTGGTAGCTTCTCCCAAGCCTAGTGGACTCACCACACTGTGATGCACTAGCACTAAAATCGTACTCCAAAAGAGCCCTAAGGTTTCTCATAAGTGGTTCTCCATATCTAGATGGTTCTCCATATCTAGACGGTAGTTTTGGTATTTGGGTTGATAGCTTTCAAGATATTACTGTTATTAGAAATTTGTTGAGGGGGTTTAGTGTTTCAAAGCACAAGGATACCTTTACGTCATATTTTCTCTTTGAACTCAACAATCAACCCTTGCATTTCCAAATCTCCGACAGTTGCTTTAGCTGCAGCATTTTGTGATGCCTTCTTGTTGGTTAAACCAGGAAGGGACTCGTACTTTGCCCCATTGATTATTACAGTGCACTTGAATTGCGAAAGATGGTTCTGGCCCTCATTTACAACTTCATAGAGAGGCAATGGCAAAGAGTTCTTATATGCATATTCTTGCAATCCATTCTTGAACATCTATGTAGGAGACACCATTTCAAGAACTGAAATGAGACGAGAAACCCGAAAACAAGAGCTCGCCTGCAAGACTAAATTTTCCCTAATTATTTCCCTAATTTCTATGTAGATAGCCCTATTTGATGCCAAGCATGCATGCCCTCTCAGATAACGGTTCATAATTATCTTGATCTTAAGCTGATATCATAGTGACTGGATGGCTTGAACAATGCAGTCAGCTCAGTTCGGTTTTGTGCCCTCGAACACTTGTTGAATCAAATATCACCTTTTCATCTCAGAATAAAGATATTACATTTCCTGAAAACTGAAGTATAGAAAATGCAATTCTAACTATGTTCTTAAGACCACAATAGAATTGCAAGTGAATTTAGTTAGTTAGATGTAAAGATACATAAATAATAAAGTTTGTATGCATTTTATGATAGTCACAGCGTAGAAAAAAAATTACTCTGAAGAGCAGCAGATGAATACCTGGTGTATAATCTTGAACGTGAAATGAATTTGTGATGTAAGATTGTCTGAATTTTGATGAAGATCCAGTCAATGAGAAAACTGATCTAATACCATTCTTGGCATCAGCTTCTTGATTAAGTATTCTCAATTTCTCTGGTACCTGAATAAGTGGGTCTGTAACTCCAATTGTACAGTCCCTTCTATAGCGACTAGCACATATCACATTTTCATTTGACTTCAAAGTTGCTTCAACGCAATTTGCATCACCTTTACATTGTTCACCAGGATAACGAAAACGTTCATCAGTCATTTCGTGAAAAGAATGGACAGAAAGCTTATTGCTTTCGAAGTCTTTCACTTTAGATAGTTCAAAAAAATTAATCAAGCTTGTCTCTTTAAACAATTTAGTTTCATTTTCATCCACAGGTTGAGATGCCACTAGGCCAGCAGCCGGACAGGAATTATCCCAGCCAACAAAATCAATACCCAAAGATGCATCTAGGCATCCCTCTAGCCTTTTTCCAAATCCATGCAGTAGAGCAATTTGTCATGATTCCAATTTTATATTTTGATCTGTCTCAAAGGTACAGGTTGAGACCCATTTGAGCGATATTTGTTCTTAAATTCAGTGGCACCTACCCAAATCCATCGACTCTGCATCGTATTTCTATTCATGCATAATCTACCAGTATCAAGGTATCCCTTGTAGGGCTCTACATGGGGAAGTGACCAATGAAAAGGAGGAATCATGCCACTTTGTACTATATATGTTTTAGAATGTCGTAAAGATGAACCTTGCAACCCAACAGCCATCTGAAATGGGCATTGTGTTATCAAGGTATCCACGGTTTCTACAAATGGAATTCTCAGACATTTAGAAAACTCTTCAGGTTGGTAGAATGGAAGATTGAGGACGGGAAAAACCGAATTGGTTGTTTCTTTCACTAGGCCTTCTGAATCAGCTTCACAAGGTTCACTGCTCCAAACTTCATAAAAACATAAGAGGAGGGGAGCAAGAAAGAAAAAATTACTATTAGATATTTTAAGGGTTCTCCTTAGCTGTCAATGACCAAAGCAAAAAGAGTAGAAGGATAAACTTGCAGATGAGAACAAAGTGTTGCCTGCTAACCATACTAGTCAGGTGGAACTCTGAAAAAGTAGAAATCGAAAGCATAGTATAAATTCAACTTACCTTTCTTTGTGAGGATTCTTGTCCCACTACTTTCCCTTGATCCGTTGTGTCCTCAATCTTAGCACCAAGTTCTTCAGAAGCAGACCGAAATCATGCCCACCAGGGGATTTGGCTGGAAGATTCTCCCTATGGCTTTGTGTCAATGAAGGATAACAGTGTCTCTTCTCTTCCCCTGATGAGCCACATTTTTACCAGCACTTTCTTCTTGAATTTTTTTTTTTGAAAACCTCAAGAGATGAAGAAAGTAGTTCTGCCCTATGGGGTGAACTTGTCATTCGTCTCACCTGCAACAAACACCTTGTTTGGCATAGCTGTTTCCAAAGAATTATGATGATTTTGTATACAACTAAGAGAGGTCTCTTGAATAGGTGTTCCTTCAGCTTCATCTAGGATCAATAATTGGTTTCCACACCCCTCACGTTTTACTGATGCATTATCAATAAAACCCTCCTCTTGTGCCTTACAAAAATCTTCAATATTACTAGATTTATGATCAAGCTATTGTACACAACTTTCAGATCCTCCAATTATGTTGGCTGTACATACCGTAAAATCATCTTCCATTGAATCTTTTTTTAGATATTTCTGAATTGTTAGAAGGTGCATCAATAATCTCAAATTCTTGCTTATCTTCAGTAACTCTTGAATTACCCTGCATAACTGAACTATTATCCTTGTTAATAAAACAGACATCACTCCTAGCTAAAGGCATATTATCCTCAGTTATATGCCTATCATCTGAATTTTGAGGCTTAAGTGGTTGACTGTTTGTTCCCATGGTATGAGATTGTTCCAGCTCATATTCCTCCAGATTCCCCCATTTAATTTTTGGAACCTGAGTGAAGGGTGAACCTAAAATTGACTGATTTAAAACCTCTGATTGGTGCTTAACAATGGAGGAGCCTCCCTTACAACTATCTGAAACATTAGAGTATTTAGGGTTTTGCCTTTAATAGAATCCATTTCCAAGTGTAATAATGAAGGGATAATACTTTTGTAAATCTTATTTCATATGCTTCAATATAAGTTTACTTACAATTTTAATTCTGCAACATGTGCCAAACCTTTGTTCCTTTGGACTTCAATGTTGATTTTCTCGCCGTTCAATGAGTTTATAATCAAGAATGTTACAAATATGAGGCTCCATTTCTTATCACACAGGCAGCCTCAAATACAAAACATACTTCTAAACCCCTGATTATTTTGATTGTTCTCATTAGAGATTCCACATATTTTAACTTATTTAGAATGTAAGTAGGCCAATCTTATGATTTATGGCACTAAGAAAAGTGGGGTGCTTTAACAGCGAGGGAGTGGGGACATCTTTGCTCTAAGAGGTTACGCAGAGGATGACCACAAAAGTAAACACGCATATATATTTAATTCCTGACAACTAGCAAACCTTTAAACTGTACCAAATTTGTGGCAGATATTGTAAACCTGCATTTTATGGAGTCAGTTCGCAAGTTTCTCCAGAATCAGAGTCGACTCTTATAGTTCTACCTAGCTAAGCCATATTCTGAATTTGGTTATTCTCATTCTGTTGGGTTGAAAACATTAAAATCTACAAGGCTTATACTTCTTTCTATGCCTCAGAGATTGTCTCTGTACTCTACTCATCATAGGTTAATTTGTGAATGCTGTCCACACGTTTCTCATGATAGGCTAATTTGTCATTTAGGTTAAATCTATTGCAGAACCAAGAAGATTAATCTGGTCCAACCGGATTCTGAAATTCAGTTCATATGTATCAGTTACAATATGTATCATCACATCATAATGCAAACTCTATTTGCACCCCAATTAAACTAAATTGGTGTTATGGAAATTAAAATGTCATAAGCATTCCATTGCTGTATTATTAACGACAACATACCATCTTTACATTTACACACAAATTGAATTTTTGACGAGAAACCTTTACCTCTGGGATCTCATGTTTCAAATGCTCAGGCGGACTTCATAAAAGTTTAAAACAATTGATGACCTGTGATGAACTTGCTGAAATTCACTTTATAGTACGTGCTTCATTTCTCTCGAGTCTTATCTAAGCATGTCGCTAAATTTCTAGTTGTTCTGTGTCTATAGATGGTATTAAAAATATTTGGAACTCTGGTGTCTGGTAGGTCCCACGATTATCTAGAACAGAAAGTATCCTTCTAGAAATGACTGCTAAATATCATATTTGAAGTGGCCAGTAAAACAACTGGATAATATGTACCTATTTAAAAATGTATTTAATCCAAGGAAATATCATGATAAAATGAATCATTTGTTACTGTAGATTATTTCACCTTGTCTATGTAGCAAGATCAAAATTAAATTACCGATATTGACATGCTTTTCAAACTCATAAGTGATTCCTTGAGTTCTCAACTATTAACTGTCTATGAATTATCTTTTCGAACTGTTGCAATTAACCCTTACAGCGGTTAGTTCTGGTAGTTGGTTAGATTTCAGATTTATTATGGAGCTTTTGGCTTGCTTCCAGATTTTTGAATCTGGCTATGGGAAGGTCTTAATAGCTAAAACTAGTATTGCTGCCAATAATTACAATTCTTTGTATTTCTTGACTGTGACTACTCTCGTAGCTAGACTCCGTCCTTGAAACAGAGTATGATCATACACATCATGTATGCAGTTGTAGCAATATGAAGACTAATGAGTTACAAGTAGTTTGTAACTAAACTCAGAGATATGCGGAGCCATTTTTCTGCAATTTATTCAAAGGTGCATAGGTTTGAAAGCTTCACGGGTATCAGGAACAACGTACACAGCCGCAAAGCATAACTTTCCGGCCACCATTCTCGACAGTGTTGTCTTTTCTTTTTGCTTAATTGATTTTTTTTAGCTTTATAAATTGTTTTGATACACTTATGAGTAATTGTTTATAAATACTTTCTCGAAAAGCACTTTGATTGATGTATGAAACTATGTTTACTCATTACTGTTATCTGAAAAAATCAAAATGCCATGATTTCTAATTAGGTTAGTGGTAAATTTTTATTAATTCTTTTTTATTTTATTTTAGACATTTCTTTCTTAATAAACAAACATAAGCATCGTTATCGTTATATAATATAATGTGTTATATACTAGCAATTGCCCCAAAAGGTGCAAAGAGAGGCCGATAGAAATGTTAAATTGAAAAAATTGAATTTTGGTTTAAAATAATAAATATTATAATAATTCAATCATTCAAACTAAACCTAATCAATAAATTGTCCAAAATAAAATAAATCTTTAATCAAAATTATACAAATTATTATTCTTCGTTTCTCTCAATTATTTATATAATAAAATCCAATCAATCATTTAAAATAAATCAAATCAATAAATTTCCCAAATTAAATCCCAAGGGGATTATCAGTTGTTGTCTCCTCTACCTTTACAATGTAATTCGTCCACTGCCCAACAGTGCTATCTACGAGGCAGGAAGTTTCACAGAGGTCGATCAATCCGGCATCACAACTTACTTGCCCAAAAGCAATTTAAAGGAATAAGTTGTGCTTTATGACTTAAAAACAGTGGTTCAGCTTTAGCTTTCCA
Source organism: Pinus taeda (assembly GCA_000404065.3). Lineage (NCBI taxonomy): Eukaryota > Viridiplantae > Streptophyta > Pinopsida > Pinales > Pinaceae > Pinus > Pinus taeda. The sequence continues at coordinate 111,697 of APFE030024040.1, read as the reverse complement.
GTGAGTCTGTAGAACATAGAAAAGAACAAAAGAACAAGAAGAAATTTTACAGGAAAGCATGAAAATAAGCAGAGGGGTACCAATACCATATAAAAACCTTTCATAGAGTACTGAGAACATGTGTTTGAAGGCAAAATCCAAAAAGTGTAACATATCTGGAAATGCCAATGCAAAACATGAGAAAAAAAGTTCTATAGTTTTGGTTTCCAATGAATTGTGAACTTTTGGGGGAAAGTATGTACCCCATAAAGAAATTTAGGTATAACTTAGAACAATCTAATTGTAAGAGAAACGTATCTAGCTACTAACAGATGAAAACCAACATGAAATGATGATTCAAGCACTACAAAGTTAAATCCTAGTTTTCAAAATACATTCTGTATTAACTGTTGTGGGCATCAGACTGTTTTTGAAGTTTGGCACTTTAATCAAGTCAATTTCTCCAGATCAAGTGGCTATTAATATCAAGTCAATTTCTGCAAATCAATTGGCTACTAATATTACGTCAATTTCTGCAGATCAATTGGTTATTAGTATCAAGTCAATTTCTGCAGATCAAATGGCTATTCATATCACACTAGTTAAAGTAGGTTCAAAACAAACATATATACCAAAACAGCAGGAGAAGAATATAGTGCACTCCTAAATCCACATGTACCGATCCCAACACTCCGTTGAGCTAAACATTTTAGCCCACATCCTACAATAAATAAAACACTTGACACAATCCCCACACAAAGAACTAATCTTTTTTTGTGGATTTGTTAATAAGTGACTTGTGGATGTGAGGGATGACACCTCCACCTGCTATGGTACCTTTGATCAAAGTATCAAGTTCTTCGTCTCCTCTAATAGCGAGCTGCAAATGCCTTGGGGTGATATGCTAAACCTTGAGATCTTAAATGGCATTTCCTGCAAGTTCTAAAACCTCTGCAGTGAGATACTCCAGAATGGCTGCAAAATAAACAACTCCAGTTGCTCCCACCCTTCCATTTGCAGATACTCGAGACTTCAATAGACAGTGGATCCGTCCCATAGGAAATTGCAACAAGAACAAACAGTTCAGTCCACCTATTACAAGAATCTTATGGAGTTCTTGCTCACAAGAATTCTGAACTGTTCCAAAGCTTAAATGAAGATGTTCCTCCCGGGAAAAAAGAAGCTAGAATTACTTCAGTTGATTCAAGATTTTGACAAGAAAATTTATAGAAAATAAATAGATACAACTGTAAGTCAAACAACCAAAAACAAAATCCCAGAGAGTTCAACATAAAACAGAGTCTCACAGAATTCAAGATATTACAGAAACCTTATGAAGTTCTTTCTCACAGGAGTATTTGAACTATTACAAAGCTTCATTGAAGATGTTTCTTCTAAAAAAACAGATTCCTACAATTACTTCAGTTGAATCTAGACTTTGACATGCAAATTTGTAGAAAATAAATAACTACAAATGCAAGTCAAACCACTGAAAATCTTGTTCCAGAGTGACTGAGGCCTGTAATCTCCAATTCCAGGTATTCTTGACTTGGATTTGTATCAAGGGTTGCACTTCTCATTAATATGGTTGGAGCTCTATGTACAGCCAAAGCTGACTCTAAATCCACCCAAAGATGGTCTTGCCAATCGTTGAAGACAAAAGGGAAGTACATCCTAACTTCTTATAGCGGGAAGGGGTCATTTTGAGGGAGGATGTAAAGGAGCATCTTGACGGGGTTGGAGACAAAACTAAAAAGACCATGCAGGAGATCTATTGATCTTGATTGATCCGACAAAGGAAAATGTGACCTTCAGAAGTCTCAGCTGAGGCTGGAGGCCAAAGTGTGTCAGGTTCTAGGGGCCTTTACTGTGAAGTATAAGACAATCAGGCAGAGATGGAATCCCTAAGTGTTTTAATGTCAACACAGTTGAAGAAGATCAAGATTATGTAAGGGGATATGAACAACAACAACCTCAGGAATGGTAAAAGGAAATGCTCCTTCGACTGAGGACTAATGGGTCTGATTGTGCCTGCAGCCTTGCTCCCATGTATATCAAGGAATCTGTGTTCTCAGCAAAGGCATTAAGCATAGAATGCCGGTACCCTGAACCTGAAGGGTCCCAAAGAGTTTATATTCTCAACTTCAACATAGTAGCTTAAAAAAAGAAAGCCCGAAACATCTAAAAAATAAAGATAATCTAATGATCAGATTATTGCCAAAATTTCAAGACAAAAAGTTTTTCTCTCGATGCCTGTAACAATTATTTGTCTGTTTCCTCGAATCCTACACAAACCACCCTAACTGTATGCTTGCTAAAGGCTTTGATTCTTGAATACTGCATCAGTGGAGCTGAACATGCATCTACACAATAGTTAAAAATTACATTCACTGACTGACAAATCTACATCTATGAAATAGACTGATACAATATTTGAGTGCATATGCTCGCACTTTATCAGACCACAATACCAGAACAATACTCTGCAAGAATCAATGGCATTCACTTTATGATTGAAAATTCATAAATAGCCAGTGTGACCTCCAAAGCCATAATGAGAAGATGGATGACTAATGAGCATGGAATACCGTTTGAGCTATAAGCTGAAAGAAAAAGAAAAACATATTCCAGACGCAGTTCCAACGATTCTCCTTCAATTAGGAAAACATTACATAGATTGTTCAGATCTAACAAAAACTATAACTTCCTCAAACTTGTTCACAAGATCTGCAAACTCCTGCATTCAAGCTGTACCGCTCAGCTTGTAGCTTTGTGTCTTCTGACCACCATTGACAGAGAAGATGAGCTACTTTGAATTCCCCGTGCCCAGTGGAGTTAACAAACATGCGCAGAGGGCAACAGATGATGGTCTTTGGGTTTCCACCCCATAAAATGCAATACCTAATTAACAATGGAACTATGGGCAATAATACTCTGCCGGGCTCTGAAATAACAGAAATAATTACAAGCGACCAAATCATAGACATTAATATACAAATGGGGAAACCACTTCTGGAGGGCAATGAAGGTGTCCTAAGCATCAGTATCATTCTCCTTGCCCCTGCCTAGACCTCCAGCGGCACCCTCCCGGATCTTGTGATAAAATACACCGAATTGCTCATCGTTGACCGGAATCAATGAGAAAAAAGGAGAATTGAAGAGATGGGTATCCACATTACGCCCTCCCCGGCAATCATTCAGTCGACTAAGAGAGCAATGGCGGATCCGAGAGAATGACGGGCGAAACAAACAATCTGATCCCCGTACGCTCACCATCTGGCTAGTAACTCGGAGAGACTCAACGGGACGAGAAACCTGTTGTATCTATTGGAAGAGGAGATGAAAATCGTAGAGGAGTTCGGAGATGATGTTTGCAGGGGAGAAGATCATACCTCTGAAGACGTTGTCGATGACCTGAAAGACGAATGGGCGGCGGAACTGAAAATGCAACAGCGCTTAGACCTAGCTCCAGACAAAGATGGGGCCGAAGATGTAACCATCGGCGGGACACAGGAGGAGGCGCTTCAGCATGTAATTAAATGGCTCGTACCAAGAGAAGGCCAAAATAAAGATAATCTAATTATCAGAGTATTGCCAAAATTTCAAGACAAAAAGTTTTTCTCTCGATGCCTGTAACAATTATTTGTGTGTTTCCTCGAATCCTACACAAACCACCCTAACCGTATGCTTGCTAAAGGCTTTGATTCTTGAATACTGCATCAGTGGAGCTGAAGATGCATCTACACAATAGTTAAAAATTACATTCACTGACTGACAAATCTACATCTATGAAATAGATTGATACAATATTTGAGTGCATATGCTCGCACTTTATCAGACCACAATACCAGAACAATACTCTGCAAGAATCAATGGCATTCACTTTATGATTGAAAATTCATAAATAGCCAGTGTGACCTCCAAAGCCATAATGAGAAGATGGATGACTAATGAGCATGGAATACCCTTTGAGCTATAAGCTGAAAGAAAAAGAAAAACATATTCCAGACGCAGTTCCAACGGTTCTCCTTCAATTAGGAAAACATTACATAGATTGTTCAGATCTAACGAAAACTATAACTTCCTCAAACTTGTTCACAAGATCTGCAAACTCCTGCACTTTCAAGCTGTACCGCTCAGCTTGTAGCTTTGTGTCTTCTGACCACCATTGACAGAGAAGATGAGCTACTTTGAATTCCCCGTGCCCAGTGGAGTTAACAAACATGCGCAGAGGGCAACAGATGATGGTCTTCGGGTTTCCACCCCAAAAAATGCAATACCTAATTAACAATGGAACTATAGGCAATAATACTCTGTCGGGCTCTGAAATAACAGAAATAATTACAAGCGAGCAGATCATAGACATTAATATACAAATGGGGAAACCACTTCTGGAGGGCAATGAAGGTGGCCTAAGCATCGGTATCATTCTCCTTGCCCCTGCCCAGACCTCTAGCGGCACCCTCCCGGATCTTGTGATAAAATACACCGAATTGCTCATCATTGACCGGAATCAATGAGAAAAAAGGAAAATTGAAGAGATGGGTATCCACATTAAGCCCTCCCCGGCAATCATTCAGCCGACTAAGAGAGCAATGGCGGATCCGAGAGAATGACGAGCGAAACAAACAATCTGATCCCCGTACGCTCACCATCTGGCTAGTAACTCGGAGAGACTCAACGGGACGGGAACCTGTTGTATCTGTTGGAAGAGGAGATGAAAATCGTAGAGGAGTTCGGAGATGATGTTTGCAGGGGAGAAGATCATACCTCTGAAGACGTTTTCGATGACCTGAAAGACGAATGGGCGGTGGAACTGAAAATGCAACATCGCTTAGACCTAGCTCCAGAGAAAGATGGGGCCAAAGATGTAACCATTGGTGGGACACAGGAGGAGGCGCTTCAGCATGTAATTAAATGGCTCGTACCAAGAGAAGGTTGCCAGCAGGTTTGTACCAGTTCATCCATAGCAAAACAACAAAACAGCCGGGAAAACAACAAAACAGCAAAACAGCCGGGAAAACAACAAAACAGCAAAACAGCAAAACAGCAAAACAGGCCCGGTGCGTGCAGCAAGTAAGAGGCCGGCGGTGCGTGGAGCAGACCAGAACCGGAAAACTGGACAAACAACAAAACAGCAAAACAGGAAAATAGCAAAACAGACCCGGTGCGTGCAGCAAGTAAGAGGCCGGCGGTGCGTGGAGCAGACCAGAACCGGAAAACTCGACAAACAGCAAAACAGCAAAACAGGAAAACAGGCCCGGTGCGTGCAGCAAGTAAGAGGCTGGCGGTGCGTGGAGCAGACCAAAACCGGAAAACTGCAAAAACCCGAAACCGGAAAACTCAAAAGCCCACCGCCAGATGTCAGCACGAGGATGAAGGGGAGCCGACGACACGTGTCAGCGGGAGAACAAAAGGGACGACGAAGGTCCCTTTCAAAGGAAAGGCCTATCGGCCTAAATATAATGTGATGTTTTACTGGGACAAGTAATATTAAGTGATAATTTTAAAAATCAAAATATTAGACTAAATTAGATTTTAATATTTTGTGGTTTGTCTTTACGTTTTGGATCATTAACTTATATTATATTTGGAATTATAATAAGAAATTTTCTACTTTTAATTAATGTTTAATTTTGTTCAGAATAATTACATTAAAATAGATTTTAATTTTTTAAAGCATTTCATTTTAACTTGATTTTTAAAATGTCAATTTTCTAATGCGTAAGATGGGTGTATTTTATTTTTACATACAATATTTTGAAACTCAATATTGTGACACTACATTTATGTTAGGGTTTTATGTTTCTATTATTTGGTGGATGAATATAAATGTTTTTTTTTTTTAATATTAGCAATTGGTCCAAAAAGTGTATGGGGAGGTTGAAAAGGTGCAAAGGGAAGTTCACAACACTTCTAAATTAGAAAAATTATATTTTTATTTTAAATAGTAATTGTTATAATAAATATAGGTTTTGGGTTGCGATGTGAAAATATCTGTTATCATGAACTAGAGTAGAGTATCATAGAGTTGATGGTGCATGTTAAAAATGTAATTCATTTTTTTCAATCTAATAGTCAAATTGTAATAACAATAAAGATTCATGTATTAGATATAATATTGTTAATATGTAGAAGAGATTAAGCAATGAAACTTTCATTTTTGACATGCTATATATCAAACACTTCTCGCCCTTGAGAATGGATGATGCAATCAAAGCACCAAACGTGAAATAACATCATGCAAATTTTTGAAAATATATTAAAGAAAAGATCATTGTAATGATAAAGTGCTCACAACTTGAAAGAACATCATTCAAACTATTTAAAGTTAATTAAATAAAAGATCATTGTAATGATAAAGCGCTCACTTCAAGAAACTAAAGAGTTGGATATTCAAAAGTGGTGATATTCGAGCATATGACAAGCTCAGATAATTTATATCAGTTGAGACATATAATATTTTTAGAAATAAAACTTATCTTCGAAAACATAGTGGTTTTGAAGTTAGTTGTCCTTAGGATTCTAAGAACACAAAACATAGTGGCTTTGAAGTTACTTGTCTTTAGGATTCTAAGAGCATCCATATGGTCCCAATACAACCCCATATCCTTTTCATAACTTTGAGTAGTAAAGAATTCACTACCATCTCCTACAAACAAATGAACAAAGTATGTATCTGCATCAAGGATTCCACTAGAAAATCCCCGAATCAAAGAAGTGAAAGGTAATGATTTGTTACACAATTTAAATAAACCTTCAGTACAAATAACATATGGATGACCATAAGACAAACAAATGTATCTTTCAATTTCACCACAAATGATAGGAAACATATCAAGTAGAAATGAAATTTTCAATGTGTTGATATTAGTTGACCTAATAAACACTGTCAAAGAATGGGAGCAAATCCTTTTACTTGTTGAATTCCTTTCCATTGGTTTGTTGTGGGATCTATAGAAGTGAGATTATGTGCACATGCATGAAGGAGAAATGTAGCTCCAGTTGGAGTTGCTTGTATATCTTCAAGCATACATGTTCAGAGTACAGAAATAAAAATTAAATATTTTCTACCAAGAAAACTTGTGCAAGCACTTGATGCACAGACACAAGGTACATGCATACCCTTACTCCCGATACTCCTGAAAGTGGAGAGATGCAAAACACATTCACAATTATTCAGATACCAAATCGATATATTATATGCTTAAATATAAATTCATTAAACAAAGAGATTTTCTGGTGGAAACAATATATTCCCTTTTCTTTTGAATTGAGAAGAAGTGAACAATGGGAAATTTTATGTGAGTATCTTTCGCTTAATAAAGAACTCAACTCACCTAAACACACAACATTGAAAAAAAAACCTTGTGATGGTGTGTCTAATGTAGTTAGCGCTCTGGGGGTAACACTACTAATAGGACTAGTGAGATCAAGGAGAGTAAACATTGAAAGAGTACCAAATAGAAGTATGGCATTTCAATAAAGAGGTTTCTTAGATTGATCTTGTACCTCATCATCATCCTATATTGTTTTCTTGGGTTAAGATTTCTCTCTTTTTTTTCCTTTTATTATTTCTATGATTATCATTTCTATCTTTATCATCATGATTTCCTCCTCATTGAGGATGTCTTATACCACCAGTGGTTGATAATCCTTTCTGCAAATCCAAATAAGAAGGTAGATATGGAGGAGGAGAAGAATATTTATTCTCATCACCAATAGAATTATCTTGAAAATCGATCACTTTTTTCTTACTAGCTTCGTCAATAGCAGTGGTGTATCATGACCATCACTTCCTGAATAAGTGTTAACTTGTGTAACATTAAAAGTAGTGTGCAAATTTTTTTTATTGTTTGTACCAATGCCTAAACCTCTAGGACATTTTGTAATGTTGTAAGGTCTTTGTGGAACATAGACATTTTTTTGAATTCCTGCAACCCTTTGTACTTGAGTTGAAGATCAGATCATAGCTAGGACCATAGAGTTGGTTTTTTTCTACTTCATTAGTAATTAGTAACTAAATTTCAACCTAAACCTTTTTGTGCTACTCATCATTAGTCATTAAATGCAGTGAAACAACCTCATCGTATGGGTGTGACTTATCATACAGTTCTTGAAAATTTTTCATCAACAAAAACATCCCAAAAATCTAAGTTACCACTTGCAAATATTTACCCATTAACTACCTAGTGACCTCTTTTGTGGGAATTCTATTCCTACACATTCCAACTCTCTTTCTTTAATTTCTCAGTTCTATCAATGGGAAAATTTGGTAATTCAACCTTAAGGCTTGGAATGAAATCCCTGGGTCTTCTAGAAAACACTAAATATTAAGGAACAACTCACTCTTGTAATTGGAAAATATCCTTGTCTAGTTCATTGTTTGTGGTTGGGATTAATCTGCCTTTCCAAATTTTATAAATATTATTTGGATCTTCAACAAGGACACAAAGTCTAGCACTAAGTTGTTCCCCACCTGAACATTCAAAATCCTAGTTGTCAATGACTTCTCATATTTCCCATAAGAGGTTGTGTTATCTCCATCTCTACTATGCCTCTCCTAGGATTGTAATGGTTTATAACTTGTGAAAGGAATAAAGGGAGCCATCTCTCTTTAGCATCTATCTCATGGTGCCATGTGTATTGTCGAAAATGGGTTTCACACTTAACCACAACTCCAAGAATCCAAATATATGATGATTTCTTTTAAGTTTCCCCCACATAAAAGGCACACTCCTCCAAACTAGATCTCCCTCCATCCATGTGCCCTACTCATCTGTACCAACTCCAGCGATGTCACATGCACAAAGGATGACAACATGATGAGCCCTAGTGTTGAAAGGTCAGAATGTTCTGACAGTCATGATTAATTCCAGTTGCGAGTAAGAGGTATGCTTCGTCCATAGTACTGCCTACAATAACGTGATGGGGACCACCCACCAGGTGGACTTATGCCACCTCCTCATTAAGATCGGAGGTCATAGGGCTTGAAAGATAAAAAGTATAAGGTAGAGGGTAAAAGGTAAATGTAAAAGCTTTGATTTGTTCATGCCTTCGAAACTTGCACTCATTGTTCTAGACCAATCCTTGACTGCCACATGTCTTTCTACAACAATCCCCAAATTCAACACTTGGGTAGTTGCACCCTTTTTTATATAAGCACATGTTGCCTTAATTGACCTCCCTAACCACTTATATTTGGTCTCAGTAAGAATATCCTCAACTCATCACCTGTGCAGGAGTTAACTCTCTGCGTACTCCCAAATGCAAAGGACCACCTCCAAAGTCACTTTTGGACACTCATATGGGCTCCAGATAACCTAATAACCCAATTACATGTATTCTTGTTTATTCTCTCAATAAAATGAAACATAACACTCCCGCAACCTCCATAACTGGTGAGAACAAGTCAACTAATCTCAAACCTTTGTTCTATGCAGAGAGTTAAATTGCAGACCTCGCTTGTCCTTATTCGTTTGCCGACCTCCACTGTGAACTGTTTACTAATCACGTGAGGAAAGGAGACACTTTTATGGTTATCAATTCTCGTCTCTATTTCCAAATTTCACCGACTGTTCACCATCTCCCCAAATTTGTATTCTGGTTGGTTGAAGCATACGAAGATGAAAAAAAACTTCATCTATTCTTTAGGGGTTAAAATTATGGAAATAAATCCTACCCTAAACCAAAGGACGTTAATCTTCCCAATTCCCCCACATTACACTTGTTCACCGATGCCAACCTGGTTCATCACATCGTTGCACTTCCCCCTAAGGAGCAACAGTCTTTCTTGGATAAAATCATTGCGGCTAAAAGTAAATCCATTCCTTTTGAGAAGTGGTTCCCAATAACCCTCTTTCACCCATTCAACCCATCCTCACTACAATTTCCTACATAATGGGTGAAGACGAATCACAAATAGTAGATAAAGACACCTTGGGGTTTATGCATAAGATCGAGCAACCCAACAGTTTACTTAATATCCCACTATACCTATCTGCTGCCATTAGCCTTCATCTTTGTTTATTCTCTCCCTCCTCCTATTTTTGTTACTACTCCCTTATGTTTTACCTATTCCTGTATACTCATGTCGAGGAGTTCCAATGTTTGGATCTCAAAGTGTTCTCTGCCAACAAACAACAAAATTATGTCTTTGAATGGAATGTCTGAGTGAGGAAGAGGCCTCACTTAGGTGGGTATTCCCAATTTATCTTGACTTTCGTGGCTATTTCTTACCATATTATTCATGGAAACCCTCCTCCCAGAATCTTCCAACAATAGAAGGAGTTCCTCCAACTCATTACAGATGCCACGATAAGGGATTGGTACCTCTACGAGGATTACATAGAAATACTGGTTTACGATCATGAACTTTGTCCACATCATTTCCTAGTATTCATGCTAATGACGATATTTTCCCTTGAGTTCATCTGACAGATCCTCAATGTAGACCTGCTTCATTTTGTACCAGAAAAGAAGGGTTACATCTTCAAAATGGGACAACGTGTAGGCCCTTTTGTGGTAAACAAAAGGAAGGCTTTTAAAATAGTTGAGTCCTTACAAGAATTCTTTTAGCTAGAAAAGGGTGACACTTGGAACTATGCTCCCCAATGCATCATTTCCTGATGGAGAAAAAAAATTAAAGCTTCAACTTACGTTCATGACCCTAAGCTTGAAATTGAATGGAAAACTAACTTTGACTCATTGCCTCCTAACACAAAGATGGAGACTGAGTCCTTAGTCAGTACGGGCAAAGAATCAAAGAGGGTTGTTGACTCAGCAGGGGGTGTTGATATGTGGAAGATCACATAAATAAAAAGGCCACGGTTCAGGATCGGAAACAAGAACAACAAGAGGAGGAAGTAGGGATATAGTTAGAGAATCATGTTTAAGATCATCGAGGTTTTCATGTCAACCTGGAGAACTCACCAGCAGATACTACTTCACTAAAAGTTGAAGTAGCCATTCTAGATCTTGAGGACAGTTTTGTTGTTGTAGGACCTAGTTGGACCCTAGGAAGGGCCATTAATGACAGCAACAATAAGATCAAGGAGATATTGTAGAGAAAAATGGATGCCCAATGTACTCCTCGCCACACCTGATTACTGACTGCATGGGTTTAAAGTAGGATGAAATGAATTTTTCACTACGACATCCATTAGTATAGATCTTACCTGAAGGACCTCACTTCAAGACCCTAGATGCATCCTTGAACTTGGCTAGTGTCCCTCCCTTAGACAAGGTCAACTTACATAAGCAAGTTGGTAAGATGTTGTATAATGACTTGGGTAAAAAACTTATGAATATCAACAGAGCAGAGACATAAATAGCAAAGGCCTCCAATAAAATAAAAGTAGAAAAGGCCAACTCAAGAGCTATGTATCTATAGAAAGAGTCATATAAGGATTTGATTATCAAAATAAGTGTAAACCCAGATGACAGATCAATAATAGAGGCTATCCTACAAACAACTAAAAAAGAAAACCAAGAGTTAAGGCACACACTAAAGATACCCGGTAGTGAACTTGTTCAAACACAAGGGCTGGTACAGGTGGAAAGGGAGAAAGAAGAACTGACAAAGGAGTTGGCAGATAAAAAAGAAAAGGTATTGGCTTGGGAACAATCTATGGCTGAGTTACAACAAAATATTGACTCTCTTGTATGCATAGTATAAGTGCCTGAAGATCCACAACCCCCACTGATCGCCTCACTCAGGCCTTAACTGAGTTGCAACTCTTTCACAGTGAACTAAAGGAGATCCAACGGAGCTTAGACACTGCAAAAGTGAAATTAGCTCATAAGGAGAAATAGTTTCAATCCCTAGTTACAAATGTTGAAGATTTTCATTAAAACTTTGTAAGTTGCAACACATGAAATAACTGAATTAAAGGCATAGTTGCAAGGGATCATGTCTCTCCTTGAAGCCAGGCAGTTGCTATGGGATGAATTCATCGAAGAGATGAATCTCATCTAGGAGAATATAACTTTAATACATGAGAGAAGAGCCATTAGTGTAGAATTTGGACCACCATTAACAAATACTAAAGATATGAGTATAAAGAACTCCCAGTTTTCACTGAAATTTATTCATTTCCTGAATGAGTGGCCAACAGAGGAGTTGATGCCATTGGATATACCAGACAGGATCAGTTCAATCGTGGATATTTCCATGGTAATTTCAAAATAATAAGCCTGATTCAAAGCGGAGGAGAGCCTCATCAAGTTGCGGAAGGATATGGTTTCTTTCAATGAATAATTCGATAGGATATTCTAGGTAGGGTTACCTAACCTTTGGGAACCTCGAGGGGAGTTACTTCCATGGGAGAAGTACAACCAAAAAACGGTAGAAGTGAATATTAAGGCAGGGTCATCCCATGAGAAAGAAACCACTCTAAAAGGAACAATCGTGGTAAATTTCTTAAAGAAGGAATTTCAATTACTCACGATGGTTAGGAGTTTGTTTCACCGTAGGTTGAACTAGTCAAGGGTAATTGATTTCAAGGTCAACTATAAATTTTTTAGCTCTACTCCTTAGCCTCCTCCAACTTTATGGCAAATATGTGAATAGTTCATGATGAGCCTCAGTATTACAGCAATAATGTTGCAACTCCCAAGGCTACCAACTTTTAATTTTCAACCGGAGGTTCATAAAAACTTAAGAGGTATCAACACTATATGTGTAGCATACATTGTGTCCTTCCTTCATTGTCATGAGAGAAAAGGAATGCTACCTATTTGCATGAATGAAAGACTAAATTTAAAAATTCTTGTAAAGTAACATGAAATCCTCTATCTACTTATTAACACACTTTGCTTGGAAAAGAACCCTATTTTAACCCTATTTGTCATGTGTGGTGTTTTAAATAATATAAGCATGAAATATGATCTAGAGAGTACTAAATTCTAGCAGAGGCAACATTCAAGACAGAGAAAATGTTCAAGGCAAAGGCAACAATCAAGGAAGAGGAAAAAGTCAAGGGAGAGGAAAAAATAAAGGTAGAGGATAAAGCAGAGGTAGAGAATAGAGTCAAGGCAGAGGAAAAGATTTCAATCAAGATTTTGTAGAAGATGTAACATAGTTGGTCATTATGCTGAAGATTGTCAAAAATCTATTGAAAAAATTCCAAAGTTTTAGCAACACTTGGCACAATTTTTTAATGACCAAGAAGATGATGGCTCAGAATATGTATTCACTATACTTCAAAGTTCATAATAAAAAACATTACATGTCTCTACATATCTTAAAAGTGATTGTCAATATGCTTAGATCTTAGATACAAGGGAAACACAACATATGACTTTTTGATGTGACTTTGTTTGGACTTTTAAGAAATGCGCACTCAATTCAATATTTCTTGCAGATGATACAAAACAAACTCATTGCGGAAAAGGTGTAGTAAACGTTTCTCTTTTTGGAATTGGAGAAAAATCAATTTCAAATGTGTAGTATGTACCAACATTCAAGAAGAATTTATTGTCATTAGTCATGATTTAACAAGTAGGACATTAGGTTGTTATGGAGGATGGCTTAGAAAATATAAAATCCATCGAACATAATATGGAGACAATCATAATACAATATGAATATGGAAAACTTCTATGATGAAAGGAATAATCGTTCCATGAAATTCTAATTTTGCAGGAGAAACAAGTGCAAATGTTTCCCCAATGAGGTTGTGGCATGTGAGATATGGACATTTAAACTTTGAAATTCCTTCTCAACTTCAAAAACATGGAATGGTTAAATGAATTCCATACTTTAAAAAACAAAATGCAACATGTGAAGCTTGCATTTACAGGAAACAAATTCGAGAGACTTTTCTAACATGCATTTCAATTGGTTCACAGTGACATTTGTGGACCTCCACAGACTTCTCTAAGAGGTTGTAGATTCTTTTTACTCTTCATCGATGATTTTAGTAGAATGACTTGGGTTTATTTTTTTAAACAAAATATATAAGCATTCGAAAAGTTCAAGACTTTTCGCCAACTAGTTGAGAATGAAGTTAAAGAAAAAATTGGCACTCTCAGCATAGATAATGGATGGACATTCACTTCCTACAAATTCTAAAATTATTGTAGGGATAATAATATCAAAAGACAACTTACAAATGTTTACACTCCAAAGAAAAATGGAGTATCAGAGAGAATGAATCGTACATTGTAAGGGATGGAAAGATGCATGCTAACTTTAAAAAATTTAAGTCCTTTATATTGGGCAGAAGCAATACATACATCATTCTGCTTAAGGAAAAAATCTCCTACTACTTATTTGGATGGAATTACACCATATGAACCACAGTTTGATTTCAAATCTCAAGTCAAACATCTTAGCATTTTTGGTTCAGTGTGTTATGCCTTATATCCAAAATAAAAGTGAATTAAGCTTGATTCACGAAGTTTGAAGCATACATTAATTTGGTATTCCGATGAAAACAAGGGATATTGTATTTTTTCTAATGAAAAGTTTATTGCTAGCAAAGATGTTACATTTGATGGAACAAAAAGAAAAATTTCCACAGAGATAGAAATTATTCTACAGAAATTGGAAACTAAGAGAGATAAAAAGAAAAGAAAAATGCAAAATTTGCCAAGTACACAACATTGGTATGATATTGAATTTCCTTCATCGGAGAGTAGTTCATCCATCTCACGTACTTCATATAGACCATCTGGATCATCTATAATTTCATCTTGATCTCCTAGCAGTAGTTCATCTAACAATGACTTTCCACCCCCTGAACCTTCAGATGATCGAAGAAAATTTGTTTATATAAATCCACTTTATAATGATGGTGATTATTTAGATCCACAAACAAGTGAACATCAACTTCCTAAATGGGCCATTAACATTTCGAAAGATGTTAGGCTAGATGAAAAAAATAAAACAGGAACACAAAGTTCACAAAGAAATGAAGAAAAAAATTCCTTAATAACGAGTGATTTTACTGAGCCCTCATACAAAGAGGAAATAAAACATATAGAATGGAAAAAGGAAATGGTTGAAGAATACAATGTATTGATGGAAAAAAACACTTGAAAACTTTTTGATTCTGCTAAAAATGCTAAAGCCATCGGATGCAAATGGGTTTAAAAAATTAATTATAATGCATATGGACACATTGACAAGTACAAGGAAAGGAATGTTGCCAAAGGTTTTTCACAAAAAGAAGGAAACAACTATGAGGAAACATTTGTACCTACAACAAAATGGAACACCATGAGATCAACACTTGCATTAGCAAGCAAAAAAGATAGGAAGTCCATTAGATGAATGTTAAATGTTCATTCCTCTATGGAGACTTGCAAGAAGAAGTATATATGACTCAACCTCTAGGTTTTGTGATTGAAGGGTAGGAACAAAAAGTATGAAAATTGCTCAAGGCTTTATATGGATTGAAACAAGCTCCATGAGCTTGGTATGCAAAAATGGACGAGTAAATTTGCAAGGTGGGCTTTAAGCGAAGTCAATCTGAGGATACTTTATATGTACGTGAACATGGTAAAAATATGGTGATTCTAGTTATATATGTGGATGACTTGATCATTCCTGTGAACAAAAATGATCATATTTTGCAGGTAAAGGAGTTGCAGGCTTGATTTAGGATGACTGATTTGGGATTACTTCACTACTATCTTGGACTTGAAGTATTTAGGATGACTGATTTGGGATTACTTCACTACTATCCTGGACTTGAAGTATTCCAACATCCAAACAATATTTTCAAATTTCAAAGCAAGTATGCATCTGAACTTCTTCAAAGATTTGGAATGCAAGATTACAAGCTTGTTCTCACCCCAATGGAACAAAATTTAAAACTTTCTAAATTTCAAGGAGGGAAATTGGTGAATAGTACTACTTATAAACAGTTGATTGGAAGCTTGATATATCTGAAAACCATTGGCCCATAGTTATCTCATAAAGATAACATTTTATTGTACTTTATGCATGAACCAAGGGAAAGCAACTAGAATGCAGCAAAAAGGGTCCTTAGATATATCCAAGGGACGAAATATTTTGGTATTGTTTACAAAAATACTAAGAACATTTTACTTAGTGGATATTCAGATGCAGATTTCGCTGGAAGTATTGATGATCAAGCATCAACATTAGGTTATTTGATAAAGATGGGGAAGCAACATGTGAATTATTTGGTTGCACAGTTTTTTGCAGGATTCAAGCATTCCTCAAGTAGAAGCCACATATTTATTCACTAACACCTAGTCAGCCATAAAACTTGCCAAAAATGCAGTTTTCCACTCGAAAACAAAGCATCTGGACACAAAGTATCATTACATCAGGACGCTCATAACCAAGAATGTCATCTAACTAGTATATTTTCCTTCAAAAGATTGTATCTTATATATTTTCACAAAACTACTACATAATGAAATTTACTAAGTTTAGGTAAGAGCTTGGTATATGTTCTAATGTACCTTTGGATCAAACGGGGGAATGTTAGATATATGTTCCAGAGTAAACAAATTGTTATTTTATTATTTAGAATTTTGTTAGTATATTTAATTTATTATTTAGAGTCTTATATTATTCTCAAAATATTGATTTGTTATAAGCGATATGACATCAAGAAATGTGTCATTTCTTAGGAACTAATTTAGTAAAATAGTTAGGGGTGTTCTTAATAGTGCATTAAATGTAAATGGAAACTTGTAAATGAAATAAGTGATGCATAACAAAATTATTTTAGGACACAAGCTTATTTAAAGCTTGTTTCTCTCCATTGCAAGAGTGTTGAGTGATTGTGTGTAATATCTTGCAGATTTGATGTTATTTTATTTTCTTGTTAATAAAATTTGTGTGTCTAAGAACACTTCTGCTATTAATCTAGTGCCCTATGTTCACTTGAAGTTTTCTCATTTATATATTTGATCATTTTCTTGGCGTTAAGTGCTTCTTTCTACATGTTTTTCTTCCATGTTTCAATGTTCATTTTAGGTCCTTTTATGATGGACTTCTACTCTGGAATTATTTGAATATACTCCCACACATAATGAACTTGTTTGATAATTTCATCCCAAACAATTTGCCTAGCTTGAATCAAAGAAATATTACCAATTATTTGAATATGCTCCCACATAGAGGAAACTTGTTTGATAATTTTATCCCAAACAATTTGCTTAGCTTCAATCAAGGAAATATTACCTTTTAATTTGGCCTTCAAATCCTTGATCTCATCTCGTGCATGTTTATTCTTATTGTTCAACTCATTAGTAGTCTCATTAGTTTTATTTGGTTTCATGTCTTCTATATTTACCTATTCCTTTATTTCAATCAAGTTTCCTAAGCCTTCTTCAGTTCAACCTCTAAAATTCTATTTTTGGCCATTACCATTGCCAGCTTTTCTGAAGGATCACCTGATTCCCCTAGGACAATAACGGTACAAATATGATCTTTAATTGATTATTCTAAACTTTGTACGTTTTCCTATAAAATGACAATTTCTCCATTTCTATTAATCAATTCTTCTAGTAGCTATTCTTTTTGAAATTGCGTCATTTTCGTTGTCTAAGGATGTTAAACACTAGGCATCTTTAATTTTTCATTTAATGATTGCATCTCAGCTTCAACGTTCTTCAATATCATCTTGATTTCTTCTCGATCTTCTGGGTTAACCCCCATCTTTGGAATTAGTTTTTGTATTTGTAAATTTGTATTTTCTTAGCCCCTAAGTTAACCTTCCCTTGCCTTAATTGTTTTGTGGTCTTCTCATGAGGTTTTTTAGCTTTAGACACTGTGAGGGCACTCTTGCTCAAATTAATATAGATCATTTCACCTACTTGTTTGTGCAAATTAATTTTTCCAGGTAAAGGAACATCATTGATATTAATTGACAGGTTCATTGCTTTGAAATCAAGTTGAACATGTATAGTTTGAATGGTTGGATGAATAGAAAATAATCTAAGTTGATTTCTTTGGAAATCCATAGTAAAGAGAAACTTGGCTTGATAAATCGATGTTGAATGTGCTACCACCTGAGTTTTTATTTCACTTTTCACTTTACTACTCACTTCCTTAATCTGTTAATAGATTTTCTGTAATGCATCTATTTGAAATGGGATGATTCCAAATTGGTGTGCTATGAGAATAGTGGAAGTAGGAGTTGGAACTGCCATTATGTATTTTCTAGTTGCATTTCATATTTAGGTTTCTTTGAAGGAAATTCTATCAATTTGGTTTTTATTTCTTCTTCCTCTTATTTTTGAATTTTACCTCTTTCCCCTTGTTGTACATTTTTTGTGTTAACATCCTCTTGCTTTTGAGTTGTGCTCTTCAGAGATTTTTATTTGACAGCAAGGGTGTCAATGTTCACTTACTTATGTATTTGAGTTTATTCATCACCTGACCACATTTGTTGATTTTCCATTCTTCCAAGTTCTGATTTTCTTTCATGGGGAGAGGGTTCAGAACTAACTTCCACCCTTTTATTAGAAATTACATGGTGAGGATCACAGTCCCACATTTATCCTTTTCCAAAGTCAATTTCCCTCATAATTTATTCAACCTGAGTAAGGCCTTGTTTAGGGTTTACAATGAATGATCCAATAGTTTTACCCAACTTGAATTTGTAATCCAAAACGCTCAACACTCAACCTTTTTTCAATAATATTTTTCATTTTTATT
>APFE030024040.1:74071-92207 GCA_000404065.3 Pinus taeda | reverse complement strand
AATTTCAAATAAATAGTTATTTAAATTTAAAAAGGTTAATTATCTATCATGGTTAGTACTTTAAAACTAGCATATCTTGTTGAGTGAAATAAGTGAGTAATTTCACGTTATGGAGCATAATCTATAACACCATTGGCCCACTACAATGGAAGCAGATAATTACCATTCTTATTATTAGTGAATTTTGATCTTTCGCAACTAATTTTATTGGAAATAAAAAATAACGATTTTATTTTGTATCTTTTTTTTTCACGCGGGGAAGGGATGAAGCCCCGTTGGAAAATCACATTAATATACATATTATAATATACAGTCACATCAAGCCTCGTCATCAAGCCTCAAATCTTCGAGATAAACCATCATCCTCCGAAATTTCGCCAGCCTAAACTGCGCCGCAGGATTTTATTTTGTATCCTTAAATCAAGAGGTATATTTAACTCTATTTATGAGTAACAAAGTGTCATTTTTTACTTGAATGTTAGTAGTAAAGATATTAGGTTGTGGTTGGACATTATTGGGGGCTGATTAAGGAGTTCAAAAAAACAAATAAATTTATTTTTTCATTGAGATGAAATTATAGTACTATAGTGTAATATAGAGAAATTAAATATTATTAATAAAATAAATAACATTTTATTTATTATTTCCAAAAATGATAACTAAATTATATAATCAAATATGTCATAATATGAAATTCAAACCAGATAGAAAAAAAGACAACCGAGGATCCCACCACAGCACTTAAAATAATATGTAATGCATTAATTTTTTAATTTTAATATTTTATTGAATAACCCATAATTGACTTCCTGTGCACACATGAGTTTTAAATTTGTGTTCACCTGTGTTCATCTTCATCCAAAGTGACTTCCTATCCACACAAAGTGACTTCCTATCTTAAATTTGTGGTCACCTGTATTCATCTTCATCCCAAGGCCCTGAGAGATAGATTCACCACCGGCCATGGGCTTTCATTCCCCCTTGCCGGCACCAACTGACGGCTTGAATTTGCACCCTCCCTCGGCGACATATGGAGCGATGATCGTGGGAGCTATTTTCATCGTTTTCTTCTTCTTCGTTTTGATTTATACCAATTCCCCTCTGCCTGAACAGATCAATTCCTCTAGACGCCGTAGATTTTCTTTTGCGCCTGACGATCCCTTGATTCCTCTCGACGCGTGCGTCTTAGAGGCTCTGCCCGTCTTCGAGTACAAAGCACAGAGCTTCAATGACGTACTCGAATGCGCCGTCTGTTTGTCAGAATTCCAGGAGAACGATAAAAGTAGATTTCTACCCAATTGCGAACACAGCTTTCACGTGGATTGTATCGACATGTGGTTTCATTCGCATTCGACTTGCCCCGTTTGCCGAACGGACGTTGAGCCGAAACAGCGGGTAGGTAACGGGAATAACGATGATATTTCTATTAATGTAGAATTGGTTTCTTCAGGTAATAGAGAATTCGGCATTGACCCAGGATTCGCACAAGGGGAAACAAGCTCTCATGAAACGGAAACCGCAGAACAAATCACCATTCACGAGCGGAATGTCCTCGACGCCAGAAACCGCCATTTATTTGCCGAGTAGGTTTGAAAGCTTCACGAGTGAAACTGCGCTCCATTCATTGAAGATAATGTTAAATAGAGTAGAGGGTTTTCCGCGGTCCTTGAGAAGATCAGAAGATCAGGGTATCGAAACCGAGGGACAGGAACAACGTACACAACGTACACAGGCGCAACGCGTAACTTTTCGGCCACAATTCTCGACAGCGCGTAGTCTAACGAAGCTGCAGTCTAGAGAGTCCATGGAAATTTTGGTCATATTTAGAAAAAATTTGGCTAAGATTTTTGTAAATTTAAGATATAGTCGTTACATTTCAAAATTTCTGATATTTTTGACGGTGCTGAAATACCATTCAAACACTACCTCTAGACATTGTTGTTTTTCTTTTTCTTTAATTGATTTATTTTTAGCTTTATAAATTATTTGATACAGTTATGAGTAATTGTTTATAAATGCTTTCTCCAAAACCACTTTGATTGATGTATGAAACTATGTTTACTCATTATTGTTATTTCAAAAGATCAAATTGCCATGATTTCTAATAGGGTTAGTTATAAATTTATATTAATTTTTTTTAGATATTTTTAATTTTTGTTTATTTTTTTGTTAAAAAACAAATCTAAGTATGGTGTTTGTGGATTTAAGTTTTTGTTATTCATATCAAGTTTTCTAGAAGATTTTTTCGGGGATTGTTGAATTTAAGTTTCTGTAATCCATATCAAGTTTTCTAGAAGATTTGTTCGGTGGAAATCATATTATAGTAGTTATAAAAAGAATTTTGGCGTAAATCACATATAGAAAGACCTTTGTCGATGCCTTTCGAACCAACTAGTGTGGTTCATCGTCAAGACAATGAACCACACTAGTTGGTTCGAAACACGTCGACAAAGGTCTTTCTATATGTGATTTACGCCGAAATTCTTTTTATAACTATGATGGATCACAGAAGCCTGAATTCTACTACAATTATAGCAGTTTCCCATTGGAAGATCTGCACTCCCTATTTAACATGCAGCGATGGTTTGATTCTTCAACTTGTCTTGACAATGAACCGCACTTGTTAGTTCGAAACCCTTCGACAAAAGTATTATAATGTGATTTCAGCCAACAAAATTATTTATATAAAATATATAATTAATGTTTTACAATAATATTAAACTATAATTTTAAAAAATCAAATATTAGAGTAAATTAGATTTTAATTTTTAAGTTTTTGTTGATTTATCTTTACGTTTTGGGTATTAATTATATTATAAATTATTAACTTATATTATAATTGGAATTATAATAAGGAACTTTTGTAGTTTTAATTAACGTATAATTTTGTTCCAAAATAATTACATAAAAAATGTTTAAATTTGTTCTAAAATAATGACAATAAAAAAATGGAGGATGATTTTAATTTATTAAAGCATTTCATTTTAAAAGTGATTCTTGAAATGTTAATTTTCTAATAAGTAATATGGGTGTATTTTATTTTTACATACAAAATTTTGAGGATTAATTGGTGTATGGAATATTATATTGTTTTTCATGGTAGGGTTTTATGTTTCTATCATTTGTGGATAGATATAAATCTTTTTTTTTCTTTTTTTTTTAACACTAGCAATTGTCCCAAAAGGTGCGAAGGGAACAATTAAATTGAAAAAATTATACTTTGATTTTAATAGTAATTGTTATATTAAATATGGGTTTCGGGTTGTGATGTCAATATACAAGTTATAAAGTTAAAAGGTTCGTAATGGAGTGTACATTGTAGAATCGAGTATGATAGAGTTGATGGTGGATGTTAAAAATGAAAACTGCCATTTTTTTCAATTTAATAGTCCAATTGTAATAACGATAAAGGTTCATGCATTATATACGATATTGTTATATGGAGAAGAGATCAAGCAGTGAAACTTCTATCTTTGACATGCTAGAGAAAATGTAGATATCAAACACTTGCCCACCCTTGAGAATGGTTGACACAATCAAAACACCAAATGTGAAAGAACACCATTCAAATTATTTAAAATATATTGAAGAAAATATCAATGTAATGATAGAGTGCTCATTGCACCAAACGTGAAAGAACATCCTTCAAACTATTTAAAATATATTAAAGAAAAGATCATTGCAATGATAAAGTGCTCACTTGAAGAAACTAATATGAGAATTGGATATTCAAGGGTGGTGATATTCAAGCATATGACACGTTGAGATAGTTTCTGTCAGTTGAGACATAATATTTTTGCAAATAAAACTTTCCCTGAAAACATAGTGGTATTGAAGTTAGTTGTCGTTAGGATTCTAAGAGCACCCACACACTCCCCATACAACCCCATATCCTTTGTATAACTCTGAGCAGTAAAGTATTCACCACCATCTCCTACAAACAAACTAACAGAGTATGCATCTACGTCAAGGCTTCCACTAGAAAATCCCTATAAATCAAAGAAGGGAAAGGTCATGATTTGTTGCACAATTTAAAGAAACCTTAAATACAAATAACATATGGATGAACATAAGACAAACATATGTATCTTTCAATTTCACCACACAAGATAGGGAAAATATCATGTAGAAATGAGAGTTTTAATGTGTTGATATTAGCTTACCTCATAAGCACTGTCAAAAAAAGGGAGCAAAGCTTTTGATCTTATTACTTATCGAATTCCTTTCTATTGGTCTTGTGTAGGATCTACATAAGTGAAATTATGTGCACATGCATGAAGGATAAATGTAACTCCAATTGGAGTTGCTTGTATATCTTTAAGCATACATGTTCTGAGTATAAAAAGAAAAATAAAATATTGTCTACCAAGCAAACTTGTTCAATCATTTGATGCACAAATACAAGCTACATGCATACCTCCACTCCCAATACTCCTGAAAGTTGAGAGATATAGAACACATTCATAATTATTCAGATACCAAGTTGATATGTTATATGTTCAAATATAAATACACTAAACAAAGAAATTTTCATGTGGAAACAATATATTCCCTTTTATTTTTTCTTGGGAAGAAATGAACAATGGGAAAGTTTATATGAGTATCCTTCACTTAATAAAGATTTCAAATCGCCTAAACACACAACATCATAAAAACCCTTGCAATGGTGTGTCTAATGTAGTTACTCCTCTTGGGATAACACTGCTAATAAGAGCAATGAGATCAAGGAGAGTAGATACTAAAAGAGTACCAAACAGAAGTATGACATCTGAATAAAGAGGTTTCTTAGATTGATCTTGTACCTTTTCATCATCCTATTTAGTTTTCTTGGGTTAATATTTCTCTCCCTTTTTTTGCTTTTATTGTTTTTATGATTATCATTTCTATCTTTATCGTCATCATTTCCTCCTCATGGAGGTTGTCTTCTACCACCAATGGCTAATAATCCTTTTTGCAAATCCAAATCAGAAGGTAGATATAGAGGGGGAGAATAATATCTATTCTCATCACCAATAGAATTCTCTTGAGAATCTATCACTTTTTTCTTACTATCTTTGTCAAGAGTAGTGGTGAATCGTG
Source organism: Pinus taeda (assembly GCA_000404065.3). Classification (NCBI taxonomy): domain Eukaryota; kingdom Viridiplantae; phylum Streptophyta; class Pinopsida; order Pinales; family Pinaceae; genus Pinus; species Pinus taeda. The sequence goes on along the minus strand of APFE030024040.1, from coordinate 87,128 downwards.
ACCATCCCTTCCTACATAAGTCCTAAATTGTGTAAAGTTCAAAGTAGTGTGCAATTTTTTTTCTTTACTGTAACAAGGCCTAAACCTCTAGGACATTTTTTAATGTTGTAAGGTGTCTGTGGACCATCCTCATTTTTTTGAATTCCTCCAACCCTTTGTACTTTAGTTGAAGATCATATCATAGATGGGAGCATAGAGTTATTTATTTTCTACTTCATTAGTAATTAATAATTGAATTTTATCTTGAACCTTTTTTTGTTGTTCATCATTGGTCATTAAATCCAATGAAACTCCCTCATCCTATGGATCTAACTTAGCATAGAGTTCTTGAAAAATTTTCATCAACAAAAAGTCCTCAAAATTTGAATTACCACTTCCAAATATTTCCTCATTAACCACCTAGTGGTCTCTTCCGTGGGTATTCCATCCCTGCACATTCCAACTCTTTTCCTTTAACTTCTCAGTTCTATCAATCAGAAAATTCAACAATTCAACCTTAAGGTTTGGAATGGAATCCCTATGTCTTCTAGAAAACAATAAATATTGAGGAACAAATTGCTCTTGTAATGGGAAAATAACCTTGTATAGTTCATTGTTTGTGGTTGGGATTAATCTAGCTCTCCAAAGTTTAGAAGTGTTCTATGGATATTTAATAAGGACATTGATTGTTGCAATGAGTTGTTCCCTGCGTAAAAATTCTAGAACCTAGTTTCCAATGGCCTCTCATATTTCCCATCAGGGGTTGGACCAACACATGCATGTAGGTGTGTACTGAGCTAGAGAATTCCATGTGGGTGAAACATTCTCCTTGGCCCACCATTGTATGATGAAGTGTCATGTTCCCCATGGTTCTTTTCAGAATCGACCAAACCACCAAAGAAAATGACAGATGGGAGCCACCAATTGTTGATGAATTTCCAGAGTTGACTAGGTTGTTCAAACCCAAAGATTATGGCCTACATCCTGTAGCTGCAACATACTCTATTTCATTTTAATGATGATAATGCTTATTTTTGGTGTGCCGCCCAAGGCAAACATTATTTTTGTATATTTTTTTGGATCTTGTCCCTATTCCATTTGTTTCTAGTATTATAACTTGAACATGATTAGGAATTTGAAAATTTAATGCCCTACATTCTTTTTTGTTTTTGTTTTGACTTTCCCGAGATATTTATTTATGTGTATTTGCCACCCATGGCAATGCCCTTTCATTTTTGCCATCTTTTTATTTTTCAATGCTACCTGTAGATATTGTTATATTAATTGGAACAAAAAATGCATTTTGTTTTAACACAAAAAAGCGAGCGAGAGTTAGAAGAGAGAGGAAGTGTATTGTGCATTTCTTTTGTAAGGTTGTTCAATGTTGTTAATAAAATTTTGATATACGTGTTGACTTATGAATTAGTATATGTCATGAGGTGCAGAATGAAAGAAAGGAAGGAGAGCATAAATTAGTAGACATTTTTTGTAAGGTCTTACACTGTCAAACATGTCCCAATCTTTCCAAGGATAATCATGTGTGGTGATCCCCTAGAAGAAACTTTAAGTCCAAGGGCCCGTCGTTTCTCATCCAAAATCATTCCCTTTTCCCATGTTTGTAGTTGCACCTTCAATTTATGCAACCCCACAACTCCTGAAAACTCTACTTCCAGCAATGACATCTTGCTCTTGAACTTCTCACATGATTCTCTAGATTTCCACTTTATTTGTTCATCAAGATGAATGTGCAACAACAAATGCAACTTTTAATTGCTTGGACCTTGAGACATATGACTTAATGGAGTCATGCCTTCTTGTAGACAGATGTTCACAGTCAAGTTTCTATTTTCTAAAAGCATGAGATACATAGTAAACTCAAATATCAATAATATGACATCCAAATACAACTAGTGATAAATACATTATCCTTAGCATTAATATCAACATGATACTAGAGTAAGGCCTCAAGTGTTGAATAATATTTTGCCTAGAGGGAATGCCAGACTTCCAAAGGCAACACGGTCATCCCATTCTAAAAATTTCATTTATAGAACAATTAGCTATATATGGATATAATGCAGACTTGACATATTTTAACAGTTAACTTTATAAAGAGAGAGAAAGATCATTTTTCTTAAACAATTGGTGGTTGGAATTTGAAAATAGGAAGCCACAAGTTCAATCCCCACCAAATCATCACTTTCATGGATGTAACATGCCATAGTGCTAATAGCAGGATGTTTCATGTCCCTTCCATAATAAAGCTAAAATAAAATTATCATGCTTTGTCACATTCTCATTCTAGAGAGTAAAGATATATTGTTATTTCTCTTTTAAATCATCGTTGTAAGGGAAATATGCACTTCTACACAATAAAAGTAAACTAAAGATGGTAATATTCTTGATTTCAATAACAAAGGTAGATCACTAAGAGTCATTTCGCACAAGCCATTGAGTAATATCAATTTTGAATATCTTTTTGTCATTTCACACAAAAATTTGTAAATCCATTATGTTAAGAATAAAGGCAATATATTTTTACTAACATCTACATAATAACTTGTTAGGTTGTTCTATTAAAAATAAATCCAACAATAGTTGAGTAACTTCCCTTGTAATTAATGTTGTTAAAGTACCTCTCACATGATCACAATACCAGGAATGAAAACCTACATATTGAACAAATTTTTTACTAAAAATGAGTTTGTTTTAGGCTACAATTTGTGTTGGTGGACAAGGTCTATAACTTTTTGGACATGTTGTAGATGGTCGAACCAAGTTTTACTGAAAAGAAGAATATCATCCAAGTAAAAAACAACACAATTACAAAGAGGCGAGGAATATATCCTCAATGATCCACATGAAGGAAGCAAGAGCATTGGTAAGGCTGAAAGGTATAACAAGCCACACTTATGGATCAACTTGGTCTTTAGTGTTGCCTTCTACGCCTATATAGGCTTCCATTTGAACTTGGTAGTACTTGGGAGCTAACTTTAGCTTGGTGAAATCACTTACATCCCTTGAGCAATGATCATCAATTAACCTCAGGGGGTAGCAATTCTAAAAAATTACCTTGTGGAGGGCCCTGTAATCTATACCAAACTGCCACTCCTGTTTCTCTTTGATTTCTCTTTCTAGTTTAATTTGTCCTTGAATTAAATTGTGAATTAAAATCAAATTTTATTCTCATAGAAAATTGTAAATAGTTAATTATGTTTAATTGACTTAATTAACTTAAGAATTTTAAGTTGGAAGTATTTCTATAGTAATGCATGTTTGATTCCTAAATTTTAGGGTCACGGGATGAGTTTATTTGAATTGCAATTAGATAACTCAGTTTGACTGAGTTATGATTAGTTAAACTAGTTCTAACTGTTGGAGGAATTGTTAGAGGTCTAGTAGTGAGTTGGTGCACTGGTGCATCCTCTGTGCTACTCCATCTAAGTGGATATTCATTGAAGAGAAGCTCATGCATGTCAGTTCAGAGAAAGACCTAGTTAGGGCTAGTGTGCAGGGACAAGGTACTATTAGTTGTATGATTTTCCGAGGTGTACAGAGCATGCATGCAATCAATTATGGACCTAAGTTTGGATTACATAGTTTTTGAAGAAGGATTTCCCAATTAAATATGGGTTGATCTTCTTAGGAATTGCGCATGGAAATAGGGGCTTGGCAGGTAGCAGAATTGCCTAAGTGTTGGCTAGAGCAGCCTTGTGAGGCAGAGAGTTGATCATACTTGTGCGAGGGTTGTTCTAGAGAGAACAAGCATTGTATTTTCATATTGGATTTATAATTAATGCAATATATATAGTCGAGGTTTTGAGAAATTTATTTCCCTAGGGAAATATTGTGTTATGTGTCATCAATTATCTTCCTCTTGTTGATTATTGTTTTCATCAATTTATTGGTTGCAACTATTAAAAGTAGACTATATTCTTGTCTTGTGTTTTAGAAAATTACATGAGCCATTGAATATATAGGAAAATATACATGATATCAGAGCCGAAGATAGTATACTACAAGATATTGCGAGTTTGGGGTTACAGGTGAAATTCAAATTTGCAATTCATACTTCAGGATCTACAAATGGGTTTCTGCAGTTTGAGGCTCGAGTATGCCTTGGAAGGAAACTTGAAATACATAGCATGGAAGGACATGATGGAAGCAGTGTTGGAGGATAATGGCCTCAAGGAAATCAATGGTTAGCACATTCGTAAACCACCAACATCGATGCTAATGATTTGGCCGAATGGAAGAAGTGTGTGGAAAAGGCGAGGAAGATTCTTATTTAGGGAGTTTGAGACCATATTGTCTCCAGTCTCCATGGTAAGGAAACTCCATACTCAATGTGAAAGACATTGAGAGATCTGTTTAAGAATAACAGTGACCATAGGAAGTTGGCACTGAAGGACAAACTCATAAAGATCAAGATTGAGAAGGACGAATCAATTTAGAAATAGTTGACGAGGTTCATTCATTGTCAATATGAGCTTGGAAGTGTTGGGATTACCATTGCTGCCTAACTCTTCTAGGACTCCCCAAGAGTTGGCATAGTTATCAGGACTCTGTTAATGGGAGGGATAATCTACCATATTAGGAATGACTGCGCTGGGATTTGATGCAGGAAGAGATCAGAAGCAATACCAGAGATGGTTCCTCATCAAAGATTGATGATGATGAAAATTGTGCCTTAGTAGTAAGGAAACGAAAGTGAAGGGGAAGGCATCCCATTCCAAATTGGATGATTATAATGGAGGAAAGAAGAAGGACATGTGAAAAGTAAAGTGCTTTCATTGTCATGAGCGGGGACATATTGCTACAAATTTTCCGCTTGAGAAGACCAAGAAGAAGTCCTCAGGAGGAGCGATGGCTGAGGCTCTTGCCTCTCAATTCGAATTGGATTTTACCCTCATTACATGCATGGTGTGATCACTAATGGGTAGTGTATGGTACCTAGACATTGGAGATTCATTCCAAATGACTGGAAACAAGGAGTTCTTCAGTGATCTACGGGAGAGGGATCTCTAGAAGCATATTGAGATGGGTGATGACGGGAGGTATAAAGTTACTATATTGGTTATGTTTACCTTTAGAGGGAGTTGGGTGCTCCTCTCACCTTGAGAGATTTTATGTACGTTCCTGGGTCAAAGAAGAACTTGGTCTCTATTTACATTCTCGAGGATAGAGGTTATGATGTGATCTTTAGTGAAGAAAAGGCGTTCCTTCATCACATAGCCATGAGACAGGTAAAGAGGATAGGGATTCGGGTGAAGAATCTCTACAAGTTGGAGGTATAAGATTATGATGCCCTGAGTACGAAAGTCGAAAAGGTGTAGATCTAAGACATTGGTGATTTGTGGCATAAGTGGTTGGGTCACTTGCATCATGGGGCTTTAAAAATAATGCAACAGATTTGTACCCTTGTTCCTAAAGGTATGCTAGAGAAAATTGATACATGCATGGAGTGTGCTTTGGGAAAATTCACCAAAATTTCTTTTCATGACAGAGACAGTCGAGCACATGTGATTCTAGAGTGAGTCCATTTGGATATGTGTAGACCATTCTCGATGGCATCCATGACTAAACATAGGTATTATGTTATATTTCTTAATGATTTTTCTCGTAAATGTTAGATCTTTTTCATGCAGAAGAAAGATTGAACTTTCAAAAATTTTGGGAATTTAGAGCATTGGCTGATAAAGAGTCTGGAAAGAAGGCTAAGATCTGATGAGTGATAATGGTGGTGAGTATGTATCAAATGAGTTTAAGAACTTTTGTGTGGCAGAAGGGATTAAATGGGCGTTGACGAAACCCCATAACCCAAAACATAATGGGGTGGTAGAAAGAAAGAACATAAGCATTGTAGGGGAAGGACAGGTATTGTTGCATGATCGAGGCCTACCACTACACTTGTGGGATGAGGCATGAAACAAAACTGTTTATTTGCAGAATAGAAGGTTGCATTGGATTCTTGTGATTCGTACACCAGATGAAGCTTTCTCAAGTAAGAGACTAGATGTTGGTCACTTCAGGATTTTTGGGTCATTGGTATATTTCCATGTGACCAAAGATGCATGGAAGAAGCTTGAGCCAACATTAGAGTTTGGGATATTTGTGCGGTACAATGATACACCTCACAACTATCAGGTGTACTTGTCGACTAGTAGGATGACAGTGGTTCAGACAGATATTAGATTCAATGAGGAAAAGGTCATCTGATGTTCCATTAAGATAGAGCTTCAACTACATGAGGTTGAGGAGATTTTCGCTCCTAATTTTGTGGCCCAGTTGAAACATGCAGGAGACACCACATGCTAAGGATCTGGGAGTGGAGACATCCACTCAAGTAAAGTCTTCTAGAGATGGGATAAAGTGCACTAGAGAGGCTTACATGTTATTGCAAGATGGGAGAGAGAATGTGGGAGCACCCACATCATAGTGCAGGCATAGTAGGTCACCTTAGAGGTACACTTCATACATGGATCTTATGAGAATATGTGTTGAGACAAAGCCATCTTCATTTGAGGAGGCAGTGTAGCAACCAGTTTGGGTTGATGCCATGATGGAGGAGTATGACTCCATTGTTCGTAACAATTTTTGGGATGTGTTCCCAAGACCGATAGATAAGTCAGTGGTGACTTCTCCATGGATTTATAAGGTAAAGCAATATGGAGATGGTATTGTGGAGAAGCATAAGGCTGGTTTTGTGGCCCAAGGCTTTTCACACGTAGAGGGGATTGACTATGATGAGACCTTTGCTCTTGTGGCAAGGTACTCATCGATTAGGTCCATATTGGCACTATCATCACATATGGGTTGGAAGATACATCAAATGGATCTAAAGAAAACCTTCCTTAAAGGTAATATTGAGGAAGAGGTGTGTATTGAGTAGCCTGGAGGTTTTGAGACCTTTGACCATGAGTCGCAGGTGTGCTGACTCAAGTGATCATTGTATGGGCTGAAGAAAGTACCCCATGCTTGGTACACTAGGATTGATAGCTACTTCAATGGGTTGGGCTTCACCAAAAGTGAAGCAGATGCGAACTCGTAGCATATTGTGGTGGAAGGTAATTTTTTTATCAATGTTTTATATGTCGATGATTTGATTATGATAGGTGATGATAAGTTTCTCAAGTCTTGCAAGGAGGATCTTGCAAGACAGTTTGACATGAAGGAGTTGGGGATCATGCATTACTTTCTGGGCATGGAAGTGGCACAATGATGGGGAATGTTTTATATCTCAGGGAAAGTATGCCAACAAGATACTAAAAAGGTTGTACATGGAGAGAATTAAACCCATGGAGACCCCTCAAGTAGGTAACTGGAGGGAGGAGGATGCTACTTCAGGTGAAGTAGTTGAAGCTACCATTTAGAGGTAGATTGTGGGTTAACTCATGTATTTGGTGAAAACTCAACTGGCAATGTTCTATTCAATTAACCTATTAGTCAATCGATGATTAGGCCTACCAAGTTGTATCAGAAGGTGGCCAAGCATGTGTTGAGATGCGTCAGAGGCACTACTTAGTATGGATTATGGTACATATAGACAAAGGGAGTGAAGCTTCAAGGCTTCAATGATGCAGATTGTCCAAGGAGTCCATCTGACATGAAGAGAACATCAAGAGGGATCTTCAATATTGGGTCAACAACTGTTTCTTGGTATAGCAGGAAACAAAGATTAGTTGCACTCAGTTCGGTAGAGACAGAGTACATGGCTACAAGTCAAGAAGCATGTGAGGCTATCTAAATAAGGAAGATTCTGGTTGGTTTATTTGGTCAGTAGATGGATCCAACTGTGATTTACTATGATAATCAAAGTTCTATCAAACTCTCTGAAAATCCAGTTTTTCATAATGGATCCAAGCATATTGATATCTGATATCATCATCTTCAATATTGTGTATTTAGTTGGATTATGTTGTTGGAGTACATTCCCACAGAGGAGCAGGATGTTGACATTTTGAGAAAGTCATTGTCAAGATGTAAATTTGAGTTTCAAAGATAGAGGATCAACGTAGCTGATAATCCCTTTATTTTTGAGAGGGAGTTTTGAGAAATGACAATAAGAAACTCTAGTTTAATTTGTCCTTGAATCAAATTGTGAATTAAAATCAAATTTTATTCTCATAGCAACTTGTAAATAGTTAATTAAGTTTAATTCACTTAATTAACTTAGGAATTTTGGGTTGGAAGTGTTTTTGTAGTAATTTATGTGGGATCCATAAATTTTAAGGGTCCATGATGATTTTATTTGATTTTTACTTATATTACTTAGTTTGACTGAGTTATGATCAATTAAACTAGTTTTAATTGTTGAATTGACTAGTTGAGGTGTAGTAGTGAGTTGATTCAATAGTGCATCCTCAGTGCTACTCCAACTAACTGGAGATACACTCAAGAGACACTCATGTATGTTAGTTTAGAGAAAGACCCAGTTGAGACTAGAGTGTAGGGACAATGTACTATCCATTGTATGATTTTCCAAGTTGTACAGATCATGAATGCAATTAGTTATGGAGCTAAGTTTGGATTGTGGAGTTTTGGAAGAAGGATTTCCCAATTAAATATGGGTTGATCCTCTTAGGAATTGCACAAAGAAATGGGGGTTTGGTAGGAAGAAGAATTGGCTAAGTGTTTTCTAGAGGGTGATTGTGAGGCAGATATTTGATCATACTTGTGTAGGGATTGTTCCAAAGAGAGAAATCATTGCATTTTCATCTTGGATTTCTGATTAATGCAATATGGATAGTCAGGGTTTTGAGTAGTTTCTTTCCCAACATAAATATTTTGTTATGGGTCATTGATTGTCTTCCTCTTACTGATTATTGTTTTCACCAATCTATTGGTTTCCACTATTGAAATTAGAGTATATTCTTGTCTTTTGTTTTAGAAAATTACATGAGTTGTTGAATCTACAAGAAAATCTACACTCTCATCACGCAAATTTGCACCAATAGACCTACCATATAACTATAGAAAATCTAGCCCTATCACCACTAGATACCTCACTATTCAATTTGGTTCTTTTTTAGTCTTAGGGTGTCTCTAGGGGTTTTATGCTCTCATATGAATAATAGATATTCATAACTACTTCGATTGATCAACATACAAAGACTCATTTTTGAAATTCCTGAAAACAAATGAAGAGAAATCATCAACTCTTTGTAAAAATCAAGTGGTTGAGGTCATATTTCCAGAATTATTAAAAAAATCAATGAAACGAATGAGATGAGTGGAACATATGCCTTTTGTGTATAAGAATTCAAAATAAGTACATTATGATTAAAGCTAATCATAACAATGCAAAACTATTAAAGTACTAGTTATGCAACCAAGAGGTTCCAAGATTTAGAGACCAGACATGGTCAAATAAAATCAATATCTTAATCAACATACGTGATTACATCAGAGGGACACAACATGACAAGCACCAATAGGTCTAGTAGCATGTAGTGGTGGAAGTTGTTTATGAAATTCCAAAGGTGGAAGGATGATGAATACTCGAGTGATGTGTTTGCTCACAAAGTACTATATATCCCTCACTCCACTTTCAATACAACATATATAGAATCCCAACACCATAAAATATAAATTCAACCATAATTTCATGTGGAAAAATTAAAAAAAAAAATTTAAAATTGATGCACATTGAAGGGTTGCCAACTATGTTTCCTTTCTCGTTTGGAGGAGTTTTTGTGGCAAAAGCACTATTTTTTATCTCAACTTCCAAGAATAAAACTTCCTAAAATACTCCACTTCGACAGTGGTGTTTATTTCCTCTTCTCTTACTCAAATTGCTAAAAAAAAGTGACCTTTAGTGTTGATACCATAAACACTGGTGCTTAATGGATTAGTGATTCTTCTGATAATCATTAGAAAAACCTACCACACCTAACCACTTGTGCTGCTGAATTTGTGAGTAGAATGTGCTACTTTAAGTTCTCCTCCTAAAATAATATTGAGAAAACCATTTCTTGCCAACTTGACGAGTGATTCCTTTTCAATTAGTGTGTAATCTCTATGTGGTTATTCCAACAAATTGCCAAACATATTTATAGCTCTACAAAAACAGCTACTAAAACTCTTAATTTCAACCATACAAAATACTCATTTCCATTTTTGAGAATGAAATATGTGGAAAACATACCATGGAATAAGCCATTTCTATTGTGCATTGTGAGTCTTTAACATGTAGTTGGGTGTTTACCAACCTCATCTACAAAAAAATTGCAACGATGATTAAACGTGTGGAAGATTTCTGGTGATCTGGTTGTTGTTTCAATCATTCCAAAAATAGGAATTTCCTTTTTCTTTTAATCAGTAAGGTTGTATGTGAACCTCTGGATGGATAAATGACTTCTAGTCAAGTAAAAATTTATATCTAGAAACAAAATTTAAAAACAACAATTAGCTAGGCTTCTAAACCCCCATAAACACTTGATAAATATACAATGTAAGTTGCTGACAAACTGACACATGATAGCCTGTGTCATGATGGGAATCTTGATAATGGATGAATGCCATTTTGAGACAACAGGATAGATGTCATCCCAATAGAAAAGGGTAGACAATGGTTGTCCTGACCATTTTCAAGAAGGAGACTCCTATCGATGTAAATATCCCTTTTAACATTCACCATCAATTTTTTGTAAATTGTTTCTATTAATAAGAATAATTATTCGTTTTTGGATGAATGTAAGTATTTATTATTCTACTAAGACCATATTTACCAACTTGCATTATAAACATTTTATAAATTGTTTATCTATTAATGAGAATGATTGCTTCAATTTTAGAGAAAAAATTTAAATAATTTTTTTTTGTCTTTCTAAATAACTATTAGATGTTCCTTTATGCTTTGTTAAACTACCAAGAACCGTGCTTACTAATTTCAATTACAACATTTGGTGGGGGGGGGGAAAATAATGGGGCTTGTTGTCTCCTAGAGACAGTTCTTGGCCAAAGGAGAACCAAGTGCTGAGGACATCCACAATCTTTAGTAAAACTTTAAAAAATGATTAAAGGTAATTTAAATTTTTAGAGATGATATATTTCCTTGTGTAATAAGGACTTAATCTTGGAGATTGAATTTCATACCCATATTTGCCTTGTATCAATAATTACGTAATTTTGAATATTCAGTTGGAAGGTAAAAGTGGTTAGAAGTTTAGGGTTTACAACTTGGGCTTTAAAAAATCCAAAGTTAAAACCTTAAGACATAAAATATGGATGGTTTAGATAGATATTTTTGCAGTACTCAACAACCTGCCACCATGTATTTTTGTTTTAGTCATATAATAAATAAGGGGGACCCTTCTTTCATATTAATAAAACTCTTTAGTGTTCAATAAAGATAAGGCATATTTTGAATTTGTAATAAAAATCCCTCACTTGAAAGTTTCTCTTATTGGAACCCAAGTATCAGAGGTCCAACCTAAGAAATATTATGATAAACTAAAACCCTGATAGGCCTTTTTGATCTAGATTTAAATAGGAATGCAAGAAAATACAGAGATAACCATATACACAAAGATGCGCTGGAAATAATACTTCATTTCGTTAATGTAAGATACTGAAATATGCTTACAAATAGAAATGGAAATAAACCAGCTAGGGCGATGGTAGCTTATCTCTGAGAAGAGATGTGGCGGCTACATGCCTCTGAGCTGTGTTACAATGAGGCTTGAAGGCCTATTTTTTGTTGTGAAACAATGGAAAACCCTAAACATCCAAAAACCTAACCCTAGAATATGAAATGCCAAAATATGGGCCCCGTTTGGGTAAATTGGTACATCAGCTTCCTGGGTCGTAACTTTGGCATACGATCTCCGTTTGACGCACACAATATCTTCTTAGAAAGATATATCCAAGAACTACAACTTTGGGAAGAGAAACATCGATCCATGAATCCATGTTGCTCCCAATTTTCCCAAAAAAATGTCATTTAGGGCCTCAAAATGGCTCTGGAAGTTCAGGACCCAAGAAACTGCTAAAAATAGTAAACTGTGCTATCATTAAGGAAATTGAAAAGTTGAAAGACACAATGGTGGGGGTCCAAGTGGACTTGGCAGGTAGCCACCAATATCCACCTGGATCATTCCTCCCCTCTTAGGAAGCAATGGTCCCCATTGCGTTGAGTTCCTCCATGAGATGAGAAAACTTTTGTTGAACTTGGTCCTTGGTGAGCCACATGCCCTAGTGAAGGAGTTGGCCTGCCTTGACAACTCAATACAATTGGATATTTTGCTAGCGAGTGTGCTTGATATTTGTGTCCATGATCCGATCAGTTGCAACTTGTTCCATGCAATCTGGATTTAACTCTATGCATGTGAGCTGTTCTGCAATGTTGGATGTGTCTGGTAATGGTGGAAAGTATGGCCGAAGGTGGTCCACATTGAACACTAGGTGCAGGCCAAGGAATGGGGGAATTCTGAGCTCAAATGCATTGTCTCCCACAGCCTTGGTAATGGTGTAAGGACCATATCGGAGTGGTCTGAGTTTCCAATAGGCTCTGGTAAGGCATTCCTTTTGCAAATGCAACCAGAATTTGACACCCACCTGAAAATTGTGTGGCACTTGATGTTGATCATGTCGCTGCTTGTACCTGGCATTTGATTTCTCCAAAATTTCATGGACCTATTGGCGAATATGTTGGATATGCTCAATGAAGTTGTTTTCCTTATCTATTTTGGACTGGACATGAGCCGAATTTGCATGAGTAGCTGCAACTGGCATGGCCACATCAATGGGACATAGTGGCTGGAATCCCAAGCCCACCTAAAAAGGGTTGTTTCCAGTCGCACTCTGGATAGCCCAGTTGTAGCTATGTTGAACATAGGGGAGGCTCTTGTCCGATGTGTGTGTTTAGTCAATTTATTGTTATCTAAATTGCTAGTATTAATTGTCAACCCGGGGCTCGTAAGCTGATGAAGTGAGGGTGTACTATATGTACTTAAGTAACTTTCTTAGAGCTTTTGTTGTTTAGGGGGGTTGTTTATGATTAACTTATCTTCCTAAAATGAAATGATGATTATAGACAAATGAGTGCAAGTGTGTGAAAGTGATTTCTATATGAGTG
>APFE030024040.1:54708-72506 GCA_000404065.3 Pinus taeda | reverse complement strand
ACAAATAGTCATTCATTAGCAAAACTTACTTAATCATGCTTAAGAACACCTAATGTAATGATCTGGGTTGTTTTATGGTGAAAATGAGGCAAAAGATAAGGAAAGATAAGGGAAGATTGAGGAAAACGGTAGATAAGTAGGTGTAAAGTGGAGGCTCTACAGTGTGTGGATGCTTTGAGTTTTGCATGTGCAGAATGTGTATGATCATCTTGTTGACAACCTCTGTTGGGCCATCAGTTTGAGGAAGGAAGGCTATCGACTTAGTGAGTTTGTTGTCGATCATCAACTAGAGACTAGACCAAAATGTACTGAGGAACATGCTATCTCGATCTAAGATGATAGACTGTGGGATCCCAAAGTGTAGCCACACTCGTTCAAAGAAGAGTTTAGCAGTGGCTTCTGCTGTGATATTCTTCTTGCAGGCGCCCATAATGGCCATTTTCGAGAACCTGTCAATGACCACAAAAACACAGTCATTTCCATGCTTAGTGGAAGGAAGACATGACACGCGATCCATGGAGATGGATTCCCAAGGTTGACTAGGGGTAGGCATCGAGGTATAGAGGCCTTGCTTCTTGATGGTCAGTTTGGCAATGGCACAGGCAGTGCATGATCTGATGTATTTCCTGACATCATGTCGAAGATTAGGCCAATAGAAATACTTCTATAGTAATGCCACCGTATTCTCCACCCAAATGTCCAGCAGCCCGACTGTAGTGTGCTTCCCAAATCATCTTGGCATGCTCGCTTGAAGGAACACAAAGGTGACCCAGTTGGCATAACAGGGCATCCTGGAGGTGAAAATATGGAACATGCTGACCCTCCAAGAGTGTTTGGTATGTGTGGCCAAATTTTGGGTCACTTTTGTAGAGAAGTGGCCAATCTGAAGTCTCGTGCCCATAAGAGTTGAGCACAGTGGTTAACACCATGATCAGTGGTTAAATAAGGTAATCTGCAACATTATTGGTGCTACCCTTCTTATACTTGATATTCAAACGGAACTGTTGTAGGTATGTGGACCACATCTGATGGCGATCATTTTGCAATTTCCCTTGGGTCTATATGAACTACAGGGGTCTGTGGTCTGTGTGGATGACCATTTCCTTCCCCAAAATGTAATGATTCCTTTATCAGCAAGCCTACACATTGGAACAAATCTCTTTGTCATAAGTGGGATACTTCCGAACTGTGTCTGAAAGTTTCTCACTGTGATGTGCCACTGGATGTTCGTGTTGAGTAAGGACTGCCCCAATAGCATAGTCAGAGGCATCTGTCTCGACCTCAAATGGTTGTTGCAAGTCTGGTAATGTGAGCACCGGTGTCGTGCAGAGGTGATTTTTCAACTCTGTGAATGCCCTATGTTGAGATTCAGACCAAAAGAATTTTGCTTTCGCTCCTCCCTTGTTGACTTGACTCAAGGGCCAAGTGATATGAGAAAATCCCAACACGAACCTACGATAGAATTTGGCAAGACCTACAAAGTTGTGGAGCTCCATCAGAGTGGTTGGAGATGGCCAGTGTCGAATGACTTGGATCTTGGATGGATCCACATGCACCCCATGTTCATCAATAATGTATCCCAAATACTGAACCTGGGTCATGCCAAAAGTGCAGTTCTCCAAATTGGCACATAACTTGTGTTGCCGCAATGTTTGGAGAACCTGTCGGATGTGGTGGAGGTGCTGTTCCCAACTCTGTATGAAGATCAGGATGTCATCCAAGTATACCACTACAAATGAGTTGGTGAATGGCCGTAAGATGTCATCCATTAGCCTCATGGAGGTTGCAGGAGCATTTGTCAATCTGAAAGGCATCACCAACCATTCGAACAGGCCCTCCTCGGCTTTGAAGGCAGTGTTCCACACATTGAGGGTTCGATTAGTGCCTGGTGATATCCTGACTTCAAATCGATCTTGCTGAAATATTTTTCCCCCTTCAGTTGGTCCAATAGGTCATCAATCCATGGGATCGGGTACCTATTACGGACATTGATCTTATTCAGCGCCCAATAGTCAATACAGAGTCTCCAAGTCCCATCCTTCTTCTGTACCAACACGATCGGGCTCCCACAGGGCAATGAACTTGGATGGATGTGACCTTTCTACAACAGCTCCTAAATCTACCTCTTGATTTGATCATTCTCGAGAATGGAGCGCTAATAGATTGTTCCATTATGTAGTGGTGCACCTGGGGTTAGATTGATGGAGTGCTTGACCTAACAGTGCAGAGGAACCCCTGAGGGGGAGGTGAAGATGTCCTCGTACTCCTCCATGACCTTGTCCATCTATAGTTGTCATGCAAAGGGGCCCTGTTTGGAGGTCGTGACCAATTTCTCCTTCTTTTCTTGAGGGTGTATCATCAGGAAAACAAATTTCCTGGTTTTGGAAATGAGCTTACTACATTGTTTTGCAGTAATCAAAGAGATGGTGGTAGGCAGTGCTACCTTCGGTATCCTGTACAACTTAGTTCCCAAAGTAACAATAATAGCAAGGGGCCTTGATTCATACACAGCATGTTGCTTCCACAAGTATGGTTGTCCTAGTAATACATCACAAACTTCAAGGCGAGAAATTTCACACAACACCTCATTCGTGAAGGGCTTGATGTTGTATGGAAGGCGACACTGCTGGCTCACACGAAGATCCCATCCTTGGTGAAGCAACCCAATGGTGTACAGTTGTGGATGTGCTATGGTCGGTAAGCCCAATCACTTCACGACCTCTGCTGAAATGAGGTTCTTTTCGCTCCTGCTTTCGATAATGAACTGTAGTGGCGAGCCCTTTACCCACATCTGGGAGTGGAAGAGACACTCCTCCTCCTCTAGATCTTCGGGTTCCTCCTTCTAGATCTTCATGGTGGAAACAGTGGCGTTGGGCTCTGCATCGATAATCTGCTTCCCTTTGTCATTACCCTTGTCGGGTTCTGACTCAGAGTCAGAACCTGCATCTGATTCTGAAACCTTTAGCTCAGCCACTAATGACTGCTTGGCCCGACACTCACTTGTGTAGTGATTTAAGCTCTTATGGAACTCACACCACATTCCTATGTCCTTTTTGGCTCACAGCGTTGTTCTTTGCTTGCAGCTTCGGCGGGTTGTCTAGGTCCACCCCGCCTTGGCTTTGTCCTTTGTTCTATGGTTTGGGGGCATCTTTCCCTTGCTTCGGATTCACAAATCCAAAGTCTCGCTTCTTCTGTTTAAACTTTTGCTCGACCCTGATGGCATATTGGTATGTAGTGTTGAGCGAGGAGATGTTCAGGAATTATATTTCTTCCTTGATGTACTTGTGCAGACAGTTGTGGTATTTGAGTACCAAATGCTGCTCTGAATCCTTGATACCCAACTTTGTGCGAAGGGTATGGAAAATATTGGTGAACTATGGCACCTCTTTGACCCTTCCCTACCGTAGCATGGTCCACTTTATGTATTGATCCTCATAGCTTCCGACAGGGTAGTACTGCGCCTTGATGGCATCTTGGAATGAATTCCAAGTGGGTGCAACCAAAAATTGTGAGTCTATACGTTCATCCTTATGCTCCCAGTACATTTCCCACCAGTCCTTGATGTGGGGGGCTGCTTTTAGAAGAGAGAAAATAATGTTTTCTCGATTGGAAAAAACACGAACATAAAAATAACCCTCTAGCAAATTTAACCATTTTTCGATGGCATCTGTGTCTATCTGACTCTCGAATATGGGGATTTCAAAATTAACTTGTACCTTAAACAATGTGGCATTTCCAGAGTAGCTGTTGGAAGATGATGCATCGCCCTTGGGTAACCGTTGAAGGATCTGGGCAAAGTTGTCCATCATCGTGTTCCTTTTTCGCTCGAGGGCTTCTTCGACCAAGATTTTTATAGGATCTCCTGCCCCCTCATCTTTCTTTTCATCCACCATTCGTGCTCGTCAGGATTTGCAAGGTTGGTCTTGCAAAGGTTCGACCAGTTCAAGCCCTAACTCCTTATATCTCGATCTCGTTGGGGACATGCAAACAAAAACAGAGAAAAAAAGCAGATCGCTTAGATGCCACTGATCCAGATTTAAATAGGAACACAACAAAATACAGAGATAACCATATACAGAAAGATGTGGCAGAAATAATACTTCATTTCATTAATGTAAAATACTGAAATATGCTTACAAATAGAAATGAAAATAAACCAGCTAAGGTGATGGTATCTTATCTCTGAGAAGAGATGTGGCAGCTACATGCCTCCGAACTATGTTACAATGAGGCTCAAAGGCCTTATTTATTGTTGAGAAACAATGGAAATCCCTAAACATCCAAAAACCTAACCCTAGAAGATGAAACGCCAAAATGTGGGCCCCGTTTGGGTAAATTGGTACATCAACTTCCCGGGGTCGTAACTTTGGCATCCGATCTCTGTTTGATGTGTACAGTATCTCGTTAGAAAGATATATCCAAGAACTACAACTTTGGAAAGAGAAACATTAGTCCATGGACCCATGTTGCTGCTAGTTTTCCCAAAAATCGTCGTTTAGCGCCTCAAAACGGCTCCAGAAGTTTAGGACCCAAAAAACTGCTAAAAATAGTAAATTGTGCTACAATTAAGGAAACTGCAAAGCTGAAAGACACAATGGTGGGGGTCCAAGTGAACTTGGCAGGTGGCCACTAATATCCACCTGGATCACTTGTTGTATTAAATTAATCCATTATCGAAATATTTGTATTTGATGCTTATAATATCGTAACTTTCTCCATAAGAAAGTTACGATAAAATCACTCTCCAATCAAATATTTCCGATAGTTAATATAATTATTAAAAGGGATTTTGCTAAAAGGTGAAGTTAAGTCAGGCACTTTCTATTTAAATTAAATACTTCAAGAGATTTCGGTCCCACAACTGCCACATGGCATACCAGAATCTACAAATATCATAACTTTTAAAGTGTTCCATGCTCAAAACTCTTGATATCTCAAAACTCCGATACTCAACACTTCCTCTATCCACTACTCCTAATATCTCAATATTTATGATGCATCCAAGTTCCGATATCTGATATATCTAATACTGGTCCCCTTCGATACCATGGAACCTCTTATATTCTTGTCCTCGGGCTATATCAAGACTTTCATATCAGGTTCTTTCTCATTAAATCCACGATATCCTATTGTCGATATAGAAGTTCTTGTATCACTTCTCGCCTCCACTTATTATCTATTATTTCTTTAAAAATGATTTATCGGGAGTTTCCTATATCATAAATGTTTAAAGTGCAACGAAGTGATTTCTCCAATATATTTCTTCCTATACACTGATGTGTGCAGACCCATGTGAATTCATGTTTTTACATTTAATATTCAAAAGTGGTGAATTTATTCTTTTCGATATTAGAATCAACCTCGTCCATTGCAGTTTGATTTTATCATAATTAACCCTTTATGACAAAAATTGTTATGTAAAATCGTTAGTTGTGTTGTCTTTCAACTAACAAAGTTATGAGTTAGTTTTTTATTTTTCATTAAAGGCTAGTCTCGATAAGCATAACTCAGAAGAAATTTCTAAAGTGGCTAAAGCAAAGAAGAAACTAAT
Organism: Pinus taeda; assembly: GCA_000404065.3. Taxonomy (NCBI): domain Eukaryota; kingdom Viridiplantae; phylum Streptophyta; class Pinopsida; order Pinales; family Pinaceae; genus Pinus; species Pinus taeda. The sequence continues at coordinate 66,955 of APFE030024040.1, read as the reverse complement.
TACTCAACAGCAGTTGGTTGCTTCGCTTGTTGAGAAACTTGATACACCAGGATTGATTTCTGATAGAGTCTTCTCTCTAGATTTTGGCAAAGCCTCTTGGGAACCCATTTATAAAATATTTGATGATGAAGGACCCAGGGTCATAGAAAGAACCATCATAGCCAAGGATTCAACACCAATCTCTGGTACCACTTATAGTGATGTGGAAATTCATTTTTGCATAGGATTGTGGTCTGAGGTAAGATCCTTCCTTGTACATATATAATCTTATGGCTTGTTGATAAATGACGCATTGTAGAAAGGAAGTTCATGACATAGAAGCAAACAATTATCGAGTCATTTAGCAACAACAATTTTAATGCAATGTACCATTTGCCACCTCCTCAATGAAAATATAACAAACAATTTGTGGAGAAATCCATGAGAAACATTAATAATGCATCAGAACCCATTAAGGAATGGATAAGAGACCCCAACAAGTATAAGCATGAGGGAAAGGGTATGTATGCATTTGACTATCTCCATGGTCCTTATAGTCAAGTAGCTGCCATGATATGTAGCCTGTTTGCTTATTCCAATACACAAAAATTCTCCGACCAATGGACACCACTAATTGAAGCTTCCTCAGAAAGATATATTTTAGATTGGGGAACTATACTATTAGACATCCTACCACTCATATTCTAAAATTTAGAATTAAGCATAGAGTTTTAGAAAATATAATTCCCCCTTTCAATATCAGTGCCTGTGTAATGGATGCCCTATGCTTCACTATGGATTTTACTTCTATGGTATGGAAATGGACCTTAGAGGAACAAACCTCCATTCATACATATGATGATACTCCAAGTATCATCCACACTTTTACAAGATATGCCATAGAGTTATGCCGCCCATTTATGAAATTATCTTTGACAGGAAAACTCCTAGGGTTTCCCTAGAAGTTGAAATAGACTTACTCGAGGTTGGGAACTAGTTTGGAGAGGAGTTATTTACCTACATAGAGATTTTTGGTATTCTTTATAATCCCCATTTATTACCTTTGTATGTCCCTAACAAACTTCTGACTGAATAGATAACATACCAGGCCATAGGCAATGGCATTTCAAAAGTTCTAAAAGAGTCCAATAAGAAAGTATGGCCTATTTTCTCTCTTCACTGTGGTATATATACTTTGGAAAATTTCAAACATGTAACCATTGAGATTAATGTTGTCTTAGAATTCAATTTTTCTACTATCCCTAAGAGGCAGTATGATCCCAATCAAAATGTCGAGAAGGTTACTGCACAATCAAGCATGATACAGTTCTTTCATGAACTAGACAAGTTTGATGACTTATTTGAAAAGGACTCCACTTATACAATGGTTACTAGACAAGTAGGAGAGTAGTTAACTCCATAAGAAATGGCTCAAATAACTCAATATATGGAAGCACGACTATCTGACTTACCTATATATTCATTAAATATTGCTCAAGAAAGAACAGGTCAAAATGAGCTTATAATTGTTCATTCCACATAGGTCACCAATATGCCTCAACCAAAACAGACATGTACTTCTTCCTCTTCTTAGACTGGAGGTCATTTTCCATGCTCTAAGCATGGTTAGATATAGGAACTATTAGCCTTGTTGGCATGTGGCCCAAAATGGATCCAAATATGCTGTGTAAGTCTTCAAAAGTTAGTAAAATCAAGCTAAAGAAAAAAATAATCGCAAGAGAAAAACCTTTAGAAAGGTTGAAAAATACTATCAGGAGGCAAAAACCCAAGGAAGCAATAAAAAACAGAGTATCAGAGGTATAAACAGTGAAATGCATAACAGCCATCAGATCTGGCCGATCAACGGTCCAGATCTAGTTGGCGGATTGCAATCAACAGATATTGGCGTAGACTATGCGAAACTTGTGATGACAATCGGCGGAGTCAACGTGGACTATCAATCAAGCACGCAGATCGACGCCCCACATCGCATCGTAGGATCGCTATTGGAGAACACAATAGAGAGCTCACCATTGGCTCGGGGCATGAGCGGTATGCGATTGTGATCAATCGCATTGGTGGATCACAATTGGGGAAACATTATGGAGCAGGGCCTTTATACATGTATATGTGCGATAGTATTGCATAAAATTTGAGATCCACTGAAAGGCATTGTCCTATGTATTTTGCGTATTTTTGTTATTTAATGAAATACAAAGCGGCAGCACCGATGTGATAAAACCTGAACCTGAAGGGGTTCGGGAATGAAATTATATACTATTTCATATCCATCGTAGGCCATTTTTACGTTACTTTCACGATTTGTAACAAATTTCAAAATAGAAAGGGAAGCTTGGGAATAGGCCATTAGCAACTTGCGATAGCGATTGAGGGCGAACCTATTAGAGGAATAAACTGTGTTTAAGCACTTCTGAAGTCCAAAATGAACAAAGCTTAGCGGGATTTCACAGTGTTTCATTGCTTTTCTGTGTAAAACAGAAAACAATCATCTGGTATTCGAAAGGATGTCAAAAGCCTGAAGACCCATTCCATTACAGAACAAAGTCCGGGAAATAGAGGCTGGGAGACAGGTTACCAGGAAATAGATGGCCGGAAACAGAAAAAGGGCCATGACACAATACAGCCCCAAATAGAAGCAATCATGGAGGATCACTAGCACAAGCAAGCTCCCTGATAGTGCAACGAATTACCAGAATGTGATTACTCTGCTATTAGATGAAAGTATTGGAACACTTCTGGACATGAGCCGAATTTGCGTGAGTAGCTGCAACTGGCATGGCCACATCAATGGGACATAGTGGCTGGAATCCCAAGTCCACCTAAATAGGGTTGTTGCCAGTCGCACTCTGGAGAGCCCAGTTGTAGCTGTGTTGAACATAGGGGAGGCTCTTGTCTAATGTGTGTGGATGCTTTGAGTTTTGCATGCGCAAAATGTGTATGATCATCTTGTTGACAACCTCTGTTGGGCCATCAGTTTGAGGATGGAAGGCTATCGACTTAGTGAGTTTGTTGTCGAGCATCAACTAGAGACTAGACCAAAATGTACTGAGGAACATGCTATCTCGATCTAAGATGATAGACTGTGGGATCCCAAAGTGTAGCCACACTCGTTCAAAGAAGAGTTTAGCAGTGGCTTTTGCTGTGATATTCTTCTTGCAGGTGCCCATAATGGCTATTTTCGAGAACCTGTTGATGACCAAAAAAACACAGTCATTTCCATGCTTAGTGGAAGGAAGACATGATACGTGATCCATGGAGATGGATTCCCAAGGTCGACTAGGGGTAGGCATCGAGGTATAGAGGCCTTGCTTCTTGATGGTCGGTTTGGCAATGGCACAGGCAGTGCATGATCTGATGTACTTCCTGACATCACGTCGAAGATTCGGCCAATAGAAAAACTTCTATAGTAGTGCCACCGTATTCTCCACCTGAAATGTCCAGCAGCCCGACTGTAGTGTGCTTCCTGTATCATCTTGGCATGCTCACTTGAAGGAACACAAAGGTGACCCAGGTGGCATAACAAGGCATCCTGGAGGTGAAAATATGGAACATGCTGACCCTCCAAGAGTGTTTGGTATGTGTGGCCAAATTTTGGGTCGCTTTTGTAGATAAGTGGCCAATCCGAAGTCTCGTGCCCACAAGAGTTGAGCACAGTGGTTAACACCATGATCGGTGGTTGACTAAGGTAATCTGCAACATTATTGGTGCTACCCTTCTTATACTTGATATTCAAACGGAACTGTTGTAGGTATGTGGACCACTTCTGATGGCGATCATTTTGCAATTTCCCTTGGGTCTATATGAACTACAGGGGTCGGTGGTCTGTGTCGATGACCATTTCCTTCCCCAAAATGTAATGCTTCCTTTATCAACAGGCCTACACATTGGAACAAATCTCTTTGTCATAAGTGGGATACTTCCGAACTGTGTCTGAAAGTGTCTCACTTTGATGTACCACTGGATGTTCATGTTGAGTAAGGACTGCCCCAATAGCATAGTCAGAGGCATCTGTCTCGACCGCAAATGGTTGTTGCAAGTCTGGTAATGTGAGCACCGATGTCGTGCAGAGGTGATATTTCAACTCTGTGAATGCCCCATGTTGGGATCCAGACCAAAAGAATTTTGCTTTCACTCCTCCCTTGGTGACTTGACTCAAGGGCCAAGTGATATGAGAAAATCCCAACACAAACCTACGATAGAATTTGGCAAGACCTACAAAGTTGTGGAGCTCTATCAGAGTGGTTGGAGATGGCCAATGTCGAATGACTTGGATCTTGGATGGATCCACATGCACCCCATGTTCATCAATAATGTATCCCAAATACTGAACCTGGGTCATGCCAAAAGTGCAGTTCTCCAAATTGGCACATAACTTGTGTTGCCACAATGTTTGGAGAACCTGTTGGATGTGGTGGAGGTGCTCTTCCCAACTCTGGATAAAGATCAGGATGTCATCCAAGTATACCACTACAAATGAGTTGGTGAATGGCCGCAAGATGTCATCCATTAGCCTCATGAAGGTTGCAGGAGCATTTGTCAATCCGAAAGGCATCACCAACCATTCGAACAGGCCCTCCTCGGCTTTGAAGGCAGTGTTCCACACATCGAGGCTTTGATTAGTGCCTGATGATATCCTGACTTCAAATCGATCTTGCTGAAATATTTTTCCACCTTCAGTTGTTCCAATAGGTCATCAATCCATGGGATCGGGTACCTATTACGGACATTGATCTTATTCAGTGCCCGATAGTCAATACAGAGTCTCCAAGTCCGATCCTTCTTCTGTACCAACACGATCGGGCTCGCATAGGGCAATGAACTTGGACGGATGTGACCTTTCTACAGCAGCTCCTAAATCTACCTCTTGATTTAATCATTCTTGAGAATGGAGCGCTAATAGATTGTTCCATTATGTAGTGGTGCACCAGGGGTCAGATTGATGGAGTGCTTGACCTAACAGTGCAGAGGAACCCCTGAGGGGGAGGTGAAGATGTCCTCGTACTCCTCCACGACCTTGTCCATCTATAGTTTTCGTGCAAAGGGGCCCTGTTTGGAGGTCGTGACCAATTTCTCCTTCTTTTCTTGAGGGCGTATCATCAGGAAAACAAATTTCTTGGTTTTGGAAACGAGCTTACTACATTGTTTTGCAGTAATCAAAGAGATGGTGGTAGGCGGTGCTACCTTCGGTATCCTGTACAACTTAGTTCCCAAAGTAACAATAATAGCAAGGGGCCTTGATTCATACACAGCATGTTGCTTCCACATGTATGGTTGTCCTAGTAATACATCACAAACTTCAAGGGGATAAATGTCACACAACACCTCATCCATGAAGGGCTTGATGTTGTATGGAAGGCGACACTGCTGGCTCACGCGAAGATCCCGTCCTTGGTGAAGCAACCCGATGGTGTACGGTTGTGGATGTGCTATGGTTGGTAAGCCCAATCACTTCACAGCCTCTATTGAAATGAGGTTCTTTTGGCTCCCGCTTTCGATAATGAACTGTAGTGGGGAGCCCTTTACCCACATCTAGGAGTGGAAGAGACACTCCTCCTCCTCTAGATCTTCGGGTTCCTCCTTCTAGATCTTCATGGTGGCAATAGTGGCGTTGGGCTCTACATCGATAATCTGCTTCCCTTTGTCATTACCCTTGTCGGGTTATGACTCCGAGTCAGAACTTGCATCCAATTCTGAAACCTTTAGCTCAGCCACCGATGACTGCTTGGCCCGACACTCACTTGTGTAGTGAGTGAAGCTCTTATGGAACTCACACCACATTCCTATGTCCTTTTTTGGCTCACAACGTTGTTCTTTGCTTGCAGCTTTGGCGGGTTGTCTAGGTCCACCCCACCTTGGCCTTGTCCTTTGTTTTATGGTTTGGGGGCATCTTTCCCTTGCTTCGGATTCACAAATCCAAAGTCTCGCTTCTTCTGTTTAAACTTTTGCTCGACCCTGATGGCATATTGGTATGTAGTGTTGAGCGAGGAGATGTTCAGGAATTATATTTCTTCCTTGATGTACTTGTGCAGACAGCTGTGGTATTTGAGTACCAAATGCTGCTCTGAATCCTTGATACCCAACTTTGTGCGAAGGGTATGGAAAATATTGGTGAACTCTGGCACCTCTTTGACCCTTCCCTACCGTAGCATGGTCCACTTTATCTATTGATCCTCATAGCTTTCGACAGGGTAGTACTGCGCCTTGATGGCATCCTGGAATGAATTCCAAGTGGGTGCAACCAAAAATAGTGAGTCTATACTTTAATCCTTATGCTCCCAGTACATTTCCCACCAGTCCTTGATGTGGGGGGCTGCTTTTAGAAGAGTGAAAATAATGTTTTCTCGATTGGAAAAAGCACGAACATAAAAATAACCCTCTAGCAAATTTAACCATTTTTCTATGGCATCTGTGTCTATCTGACTCTTGAATATGGGGATTTCAAAATTAACTTGTACCTTAAACAATGTGGCTCAAAGGCCTTATTTATTGTTGAGAAACAATGGAAAACCCTAAACATCCAAAAACCTAACCCTAGAAGATGAAATGCCAAACTATGGGCCCTGTTTGGGTAAATTGATACATCAACTTCCCAGGGTCGTAACTTTGGCATCCGATCTCTTTTTGATGTATACAGTATCTCGTTAGAAAGATATATCCAGGAACTACAACTTTGGAAAGAGAAATATTAGTCCGTGGACCCATGTTGCTACTAGTTTTCCCAAAAATCGTCGTTTAGGGCCTCAAAATGGCTCCAGAAGTTCAGGACCCAAAAAACTGCTAAAAATAGTAAATTTTGCTACAATCAAGGAAACTGAAAAGCTGAAAGACACAATGGTGGGGGTCCAAGTGGACTTGGCAGGTGGCCACTAATATCCACTTGGATCACTTGTTGTATTAAATTAATCCATTATCGAAATATTTGTATCTGATGCTTATAATATCGTAACTTTCTTCATAAGAAAGTTACGATAAAATCATTCTCCAATCAAATATTTCCGATAGTTAATATAATTATTAAAAGGGATTTTGCTAAAAGGCGAAGTTAATTCAGGCACTTTCTGTTTAAATTAAATACTTTAAGAGATTTCGGTCCCACAACTGCCACATGGCATACCAGAATCTACAAATATCATAACTTTTAAAGTGTTCCATGCTCAAAACTCTTGATATCTCAAAAATCCGATACTCAACACTTCCTCTATCCACTACTCCTAATATCTCAATATTTATGATGCATCCAAGTTGCGATATCTGATATATCCAATACTAGTCCCCTTCGATACCATGGAACCTCTTATATTCTTGTCCTCGAGCTATATCATGACATTCATATCAGGTTATTTCTCTTTAAATCCCCGATATCCTATTGTCAATATAGAACTTCTGGTATCACTTCTCGCCTCCAGTTATTATCTATTATTTCTTTAAAAATGATTTATCGGGAGTTTCCTATATCATAAATGTTTAAAGTGCAACGAAGTGATTTCTCCAATATATTTCTTCCTATACGTTGATGTGTGCAGGCCCATGTGAATTCATGTTTTTACATTTAATATTCAACAGTGGTGAATTTATGCTTTTCGATATTAGAATCAACCTCATTCATTGCAGTTTGATTTTATCATAATTCACCCTTTATGATAGAAATTGTTATGTAAAATCGTTAGTTGTGTTGTCTTTCAACTAACAAAGTTATGAGTTAGTTTTTTATTTTTCATTAAAGGCTAGTCTCGATAAGCATAACTCAAAAGAAATGTCTAAAGTGGCTAAATCAAAGAAGAAACCAATTACTCAACAGCAGTTGGCTGCTTCGCTTGTTGAAAAACTTGATACACCAGGATTGATTTCGGATAGAGTCTGCTCTCTAGATGTTGGCAAAGCCTCTTGGGAACCCATTTATAAAATATTTGATGATGAAGGACCCAGGGTCATAGAAAGAACCATCATAGCCAAGGATTCAACACCAATCTCTGGTACCACTTATAGTGATGTGGAAAGTCATTTTTGCATAGGATTGTGGCTTGAGGCAAGATCCTTCCTTATACAGATATAATCTTATGGCTTGTTGATAAATGACGCATTGTAGAAAGGAAGTTCATGACATAGAAGCAAACAATTATCGAGTCATTTAGCAACAACAATTTTAATGCAATGTACCATTTTCCACCCCCTCAATGAAAATATAGCAAACAATTTGTGGAGAAATCCATGAGAAACATTAATAATGCATCAGAACACATTAAGGAATGGATAAGAGACCCCAACAAGTATAAGCATGAGGAAAAGGGTATGTGTGCATTTGACTCTCTCGATGGTACTTATAGTCAAGTAGCTGCCATGATATGTAGCCTCTTTGCTTATTCCAATACACAAAAATTCTCCGACCAATGGACACCACTAATTAATGCTTGCTCAGAAAGATATATTTCAGATTGGGGAACTATACTATCTGACATCCTACCACTCATATTATGAAATTTAGAATTAAGCGTATAGTTTCAGAAAATATAATTCCCCCTTTCAATATCAGTGCCTGTGTAATGGATTCCCTATGCTTCACTATGGATTTTACTTCTATTGTATGGAAATGGACCTTAGAGGACCAAACCTCCATTCATACATATGATGATATCGTTCAGTACTCCAAGTATCATCCACACTTGTACAAGATATGCCATAGAGTTATGCCGCCCATTTATGAAATTATCTTTGACAAGAAAACTCCTAGGGTTTCCCTAGAAGTTGAAATAGACTTACTCGAGGTTGGGAACTAGTTTGGAGAGGAGTTCTTTACCTACATAGAGATTTTTGGTATTGTTTATAATCCCCGTTTATTACCTTTGTATGTCCCTAACAAACTTCTGACTGAATAGATAACATACCAGACCATAGGTAATGGCAATTCAAAAGTTCTAAAAGAGTCCAATAAGAAAGTATGGCCTATTTTCTCTCTTCACTGTGGTATATATACTTTGGAAAATTTCAAACATGTAACCATTGAGATTAATGTTGTCTTAGAATTCAATTTTTCTACTATCCCTAAGAGGCAGTATGATCCCAATCAAACTGTCAAGAAGGTTAATGGACAATCAAGCATGATACAGTTCTTTCATGAACTAGACAAGTTTGATGACTTATTTGAAAAGGAATCCACTTATTCAATGGTTACTAGACAAGTAGGAGAGTAGTTAACTCCATAGGAAATGACTCAAATAACTCAATATATGGAAGCACGACTATCTGACTTACCTATATATTCATTAAATATTGCTCAAGAAAGAACAGGTCAAAATGAGCTTATAATTGTTCATTCCACATAGGTCACCAATATGCCTCAACAAAAAGAGACATGTACTTCTTCCTCTTCTTAGACTGGAGGTCTTTTTCCATGCTCTAAGCATGGTTAGATATAGGAACTATTAGCCTTGTTGGCATGTGGCCCAAAATGGATCCAAATATGCTGTGTAAGTCTTCAAAAGTTAGTAAAATCAAGCTAAAGATCAAAATAATCGCAAGAGAAAAACCTTTAGAAAGGTGGAAAAATACTATCAGCAGGCAAAAACCCAAGGAAGCAGTAAAAAACAGAGTATCGGAGGTATAAACAGTGAAATGCATAACAGCCATCAGATCTGGCCGATCAACGGTCCAGATCCAGTTGGTGGATTGAAATCAACAGATATTGGCGCAGACTATGCGGAACTTGTGATGACAATCGGCGGAGTCAACATGGACCATCAATCAAGCACACAGATCGACGACCCACATTGCATCGTAGGATCGCTATCGGAGAACACAATAGAGAGCTCACCATTGGCTCGGGGCATGAGTGGTATGCGATTGTGATCAATCGCATCGGTGGATCACAATTGGGGAAACATTATGGAGCAGGGCCTTTATACATGTATATGTGCGATACGATTAACTGGACCTGATGGTTATATACATAGTATTGCATAAAATTTGAGACCCACTGAAAGGCATTATCCTATGTATTTTGCATATTTTTGTTATTTAATGAAATACAAAGTGACAGCGCCGATGTGATAAAACTTGAACCTGAAGGGGTTCAGGAATGAAACTATGTACTATTTCATATCCATCGTAGGCCATTTTTACATTATTTTCACGATTTGTAACGAATTTCAAAATACAAAGGGAAGCTTGGGAATAGGCCATTAGCAACTTGTGATAGCGATTGAGGGCGAACCTATTAGAGGAATAAACTGTGTTTGAGCACTTTTGAAGTCCAGAATGAACAAAGCTTAGCGGGATTTCACAGTGTTTCATTGTTTTTCTGTGTAAAACAGAAAACAATCATCTGGTATTCGAAAGGATGTCAAAAGCCTGAAGACCCATTCCATTACAGAACAGAGTCCGGGAAATAGAGGCTAGGAGACAGGTTACCAGGAGATAGATGGCCGGAAACGGAAAAAGGGCCATGACACAATGCAGCCCCAAATAGAAGCAATCCTGGAGCATCACTAGCACAAGCAAGCTCCCTAATAGTGCAACGAATTACCATAATGTGATTACTCTGCTATTAGATGAAAGGATTGGAACACTTCTGGACATGAGCCGAATTTGCGTGAGTAGCTGCAACTGGCATGGCCACATCAATGGGACATAGTGGCTGGAATCCCAAGTCCACCTAAAAAGGGTTGTTTCCAGTCGCACTCTGGAGAGCCAAGTTGTAGCTATGTTGAACATAGGGGAGGCTCTTGTCTGATGTGTGTGGATGCTTTGAGTTTTGCATGCGCAAAATGTGTATGATCATCTTGTTGACAACCTCTGTTCAGCCATCAGTTTGAGGACGGAAGGCTATCGACTTAGTGAGTTTGTTGTCGAGCATCAACTAGAGACTAGACCAAAATGTACTGAGGAACATGCTGTCTCGATCTAAGATGATAGACTGTGGGATCCCAAAGTGTAGCCACACTCGTTCAAAGAAGATTTTAACAGTGGCTTCTGCTATGATATTCTTCTTGCAGGAACCCATAATGGCCATTTTCGAGAACCTGTCGATGACCACAAAAACATAGTCATTTACATGCTTAGTGGAAGGAAGACATGACACGTGATCCATGGAGATGGATTCCCAAGGTCGACTAGGGGTAGGCATCGAGTTATAGAGGCCTTGGATCTTGATGGTCGGTTTCGTAATGGCACAGGCAGTGCATGATCTGATGTACTTCCTGACATCATGTCGAAGATTCGGCCAATAGAAATACTTCTATAGTAGTGCCACTGTATTCTCCACCCGACATGCCCAGCAGCCCAACTGTAGTGTGCTTCCCAAATCATCTTGGCATGCTCGCTTGCAGGAACACAAAGGTGACCCAGGTGGCATAACAGGGCATCCTGGAGGTGAAAATATGGAACATGTTGACCCTCCAAGAGTGTTTGGTATGTGTGGCCAAATTTTGGGTCGCTTTTGTAGATAAGTGGCCAATCCGAAGTCTCGTGTCCACAAGAGTTGAGCACAGTGGTTAACACCATGATCAGTGGTTTACTAAGGTAATCTGCAACATTATTGGTGCTACCCTTCTTATACTTGATATTCAAATGGAACTGTTGTAGGTATGTAGACCACTTCTGATGGCGATCATTTTGCAATTTCCCTTGGGTCTGTATGAACTACAGGGGTTGGTGGTCTGTGTGGATGACCATTTCCTTCCCCAAAATGTAATGCTTCCTTTATTAGAAGGCCTACACATTGGAACAAATCTCTTTGTCATAAGTGGGATACTTCCGAACTGTATCTGAAAGTGTCTCACTGTGACGTGCCACTAGATGTTCGTGTTGAGTAAGGACTGCCCCAATAGCATAGTCAGAGGCATCTGTCTCGACCTCAAATGGTTGTTGCATGTCTAGTAATGTGAGCATTGGTGTCGTGCAGAGGTGATCTTTCAACTCTGTGAATGCCCTATGTTGAGATTCAGACCAAAAGAATTTTGCTTTCTCTCCTCCCTTGGTGACTTGACTCAAGGGCCAGGTGATATGAGAAAATCCCAACACGAACCTGCGATAGAATTTGTCAAGACCTAAAAAGTTGTGGAGCTCTATCAGAGTGGTTAGAGATGGCCAATGTCGAATGACTTGGATCTTGGATGGATCCACATGCACCCCATGTTCATCAATAATGTATCCCAAATACTGAACCTGGGTCATGCCAAAAGTGCAGTTCTCCAAATTGGCACATAACTTGTGTTGCCGCAATGTTTGGAGAACCTGTCGGATGTGGTGGAGG